>PVHY01006095.1:0-77261 GCA_004024945.1 Uropsilus gracilis
GGACTCTGTCTGGACATTGGTGAGATGATCAGGACTGAGAGACTGAGGATTTTGGGGCAATCTGGGAAAGGACTTTGGACAATACCGAGAAAGGGTTTGGTCAATGTTGAAGTATTCTGAGTCTTACATGTTTCTTTTGTAATTATAGGATAATTAGAAATCACTTTGTTAGAAATAAATTAGTCTGCACTGCACTGATTGTCTTGCATTGGCTTGGTATTTTGGTTGAGAAGGCTGGGGATGGTGGTAAGAACCCACGAGTGGAAAGTTTAAACTATGTTTTAAAGTTTTTCTTTTTAGGTCTGAAAGAGGGAAAGAAAGCAGAGAGAAGCTGGTAGCTGATGTTTGCAGATCAATGGTAAAGGTGATCAGTGAAAATGCTAATGAAGAGTGTGTAGCCTGCTTTGGAGAGAGAAGCAGGCAGATAGCTGTATCCAGTTTAGGTTAAAGGTAATTGCAAAGGAACTGCTTGTAGTATTCCCCAAATAGATCTGGGCTTTGGTGTATATGGATTCTTCTATCTGGAATTGCTTTGGAGAAAGAAGCAAGCAGAGAGGTGTATCCAGCTAAATAAAGTCAGAAAGTCTTCTTTATACCCTGTTTCAAAACCACCAGGTTTGTGGTTTACATAGTGATAAGTTATTGAAAAATGGTTTGATACTTATCCTTAATATTTGAAAAAAATCAGCCAAAGGTGGGCGAATAGGAAGAGGGGTCCCTGGCAGTTTTCCAGTGGGGAGGAATTAGGTCAGAATTGGACTGGGATAGAAGTGCTGGAGGCTGCTGAAGGATGAACCAGCAAGGCCCTGAGCCCCCACGGCTGGGACGGCAATACTGTCTCCAACAGAGGAGAAGAAGCAGCCAGAGAGAAAGAACTTCCCTAAAAGGATAAAGAAAAGCCCTTGTGTAGGAAGCCTTTGAATCCAGCTCCAACCAATCAAACCCCGGGCAAGGCCAAGTGCCTTAATGCGCTGGGCTGGGGCCTGCCTGGGGAGCTGCCCATCCGCCTCCACATACAGGACCGACAGGACAGGGAAAATGAGCACCACCCAGCAAGGGAGCAGGCTGGGCCGGGGCCTGCCAGGGAGTGGCCAGGCCTCAGAGGGCCTGTCTTCTGTGGGTCCCAGAGTGGGCTGTGGGCTGTGCTCCCAAGATTGGGAAAGGGCAGTGGGGAGGAACCTCAGACGGAACCACGGCTCACACAAGGCTGTCTCCCCATGGTCGTTGTGCCTGGCTACCCAGTCAGAGGGACCTGGCTCTGAAGGTCCCAGTGTTTTGCCAGGTTCTCTGTAGCTTCAGAGAGAGAGGCCAGCATGTGCCACCTAGAGGCACACAGGACACCTGGTACCCCGAGAAGCTACAGGAAACACAGCAAGTCTCCTAGCGACCCACCTCCCCAGAACAGACACTGTCCTACAGAGTGGGGCCTCTAGCCGGTGCCCATCTTAAATAGATTCAAATATTCACAGGTCAAGGGTCATAGTGGAATGTATGAAACTGGAGTGTAGATTGATTCCTTGGGTTTGCTTCTAGTTGCTGCTGTAACAAATGGCCACATACTTAGTGGCTCAAAACAGCATGAATTTATTATCTCACAAGTCTGGAATGAAATGAGTCTCACTGAGATCAAATCAACATGCTGACAGGGCTGCATTCCCCTGTAGAGGCTGGAGGAAAGAACCCACCTTCCAGTGGCCACCTGCATTTCTTGGTTCGTGGCGCAAAATGCCATCTTCATGCTGTAGTGTTGCTTCTCTCTGACCTTCCCCCTCAAGGTCACATCTCCCTCTTGCATATGTAAGGACTCCGGTCAGTACACTGAACCCACTTGGATGATCTGAAATACTTTCCCTAGTTTAAAGTCTGTAGATTACCAACTTTAATCCCACTTGCAGCCCTAATCTCCTTTGTTATTTCAGTTAGCATAGTTACAAGTTTCAGAGCTTAGGTGCTAAGACTTTTTAGGGTTCCTATCAAAAACATCTTCTAAGGTCAAATTATAGTAGATAACCATTCTTCCCTTCAAAACATGAAAAATACTTCTAAAGCTCCTGCTGTGTGACAGGGGCACAATAAGCATTTTATCTACACTTTCTTATTTAATTGTCATTAATGTTCAATGAGGCAGACAATCTCAATAAACCAAGTCAGGTCATTCACCTGCTTAACCTTCTAGAGGCTTCCCATGTGTCCTTGGGAACAACTAACAGACTTCTGCTGACCCACTGAGGGCTGTGGAATCTAGTCCTGATGCTACTCCCTGCCCGGTTCCCCCCTGACCTTCCTATTTCAGTCCTGTTGTCCCCCTTTCAGGTCCCTGAATCCTTTGGGCTATACCTACTGCCCCTCTTTTTGGAGCATTAGTCACTGAGATCACCACATAGCTGGCTTTACTTTGTTGTTTAGCTCTTGGCTCAAATATCCATGCTCTTGGAGGTCTTCCCCAGCCATCACACCCAAGTGACCACCCTTTTGCACCAAGTCGTCACTACCTCAAATTTTAATTATCTCTCCCCTATAGTTTATTTGGTCTATGAAATCAGAGATGGAATTGATGCTATTCACTGCTAGTTCCTCAGCTTCTAAATTAGGGCCTGGCACATAGAAGGTACTCAATACACTTAGTAAATGAATAAATATAAGATGTAAATGAGCTTGATGGAGTCAAGCTCAAAGAGCCAGGACACAGGACACATTCTGCACCCCAGCCTCTCAAGGAATCACTCTCCCCATTTCGGACCTGAGAGACAGTCCAGCTGGGAGGGGCAGGGATGAAAACACAGGGTTCAGCTCTCAGGCAACCCCTGCTGGGTGGAATACAGTGAAATAGGGACACAGCCCTGCTGACCAACTGCCATGCCCCAGTCGGCGAGCATAACAATAAGGTCTGCGTGCTTGGCCAGGAGGGCTACAAACAAGGAGAAGCCATGGTCACAGAAAACCAAGAATGCCTAATCAAGTCAAAGAAACCAATCAGAAACATGAAACAATCAGCTACTCCAGGAGGCACATGATCCAGGGTTCACTGTTACGACAGGAAGGGCTGAAGGGCTGGACGTGAGAGTTTCGTGGGGCTGTAGTTGCAGTGGTTACGAGTGGAGTTGGGAGGGGTATATAGGAGAAAGACAAGCAAAGGCATTGGTGTTGGGTAGACATGTGTGGAAGACCATCAGCTTGCTGAGGGTTCATATTAGAGGCAGAGGGAAATCAAGCCAAGTTAGAACCAGAATGGAGGGACTAAAAGCCAGACTGAGCAATTGATAAGCTTGCAAAGGATGGGAAGTCCTAACAGGTTCTTGAGCAGGAGAAGGCCCCGTTTTAGGAAGACTTATTTTAGCAGTAGAATGCAGCATGGATTGCATGATTTTTCTCTACTAGATGGAGTAGGTGCCCAAAAGGCCCCCAGTCACCCAGCACAGTGAGTTGTGCGTTGGTCCTAAGCCACCAGGGTTGAGCAGTACCTTGTGCTGAGGGGTTGTAAGAGGACGTGGAGGGAGATAACAGTGCCAAGTTCTGAGTGTATCAGCAGTGACCAAGACAGGAGAAAAGGAAGGAATTGTGACCTGTAATTGGGGCCTAAGCAACACCCTCCCTTCTCAACCCCAAGGTAAATATCTAGTTTCCCAGTTTCAGAAAAGAACTTGAAAAGCTGGTTAGAAAGAATTTTTGATTCACCCAGCATGTTCGTAGTGAAACATTTAAATATGTCTCTTCAGGGTTATCTCATCTACACTTCACCACCAAAGATTAACACTGTCCCATTTCTGGCTTTTCCTGAGCATCATTTCTACCTATAATGATTGCCATGGAAAAGGATTCTGAAGCATTATTTTTCCTGGTGATCTCTAAGTCAGAATTCAGTATTAAGAAGCAAATGTTCACAAAGAGAAAAAAAAAAGTTGTTCCAACCTCCAAAGACATTGATTTTTCTGTCTAATAATCAGGCATACACCTTATAAGCATCAGAATTCTCAGTCCACTTTACTGTCATTTTGGAGAAACTTAAACAGATGGCACCATGTTTTTCTATGGGCAATAGCAGCTTTGGAGTGCCATTATTTTAATGTGTGACAGGAGAGGCAATTGCATAATGGATTCCAGAGACTGAAATTCCACCAAGCTAACCACATTGAAGAACTCTTTAAAAATTCCCCGCAGGGCCTCTGAGGAACCAAATATATGGCACCAGGAAGTTAGCAATAATCAGAAGAATATTATAACAATGGCAACAATATTGAAGACTTTTGTCCCCTCTCATCGTACTCCTTCCTGCCTTGGCCACAGATAAGAGAAACAGGAGGACTAATGACAGAAAGAAGAGCCCCACCTAACCTACCACCCGCTCCTCTTATTCCACTCTAGGGGCCTGAGTCACGGGGCAGAATGAATCAGGGGAAGGTGAAGAAACTGCACTTAATGGAACCTGACATTTTTATTCAGACCATATTAGATAGAGCTTCATCCCTGTAAGTGAATTATAGTTACCTAGTCATTAATATCAAGTTCTAATGGAATGTTTGGAGGCTATAGAAAAATGTTCATGATATATGAGATGCAAAAAAAGAAAAATCAACACATAAAATTGGGGTGTATCCGATGTGATGGTCAGTTTTAATGTGTCCCCTTGGCTAGGCTGTCATTTCAACTCTTGATGTTGCTGTGACCCTATCTTGCAGCTGTGGCTGGCATCTATACTCCGCTGACTTTAAGTAAAGGAGGTGACCTTCCGTAATGTAGGTGGCGCTCATCCAATCAGTTAAGGCGTTAAGAGCAAAAACTGAGATTTCTCAAAGAAGGAATTAAGACTGCAGCATGAATTCCTGCCAGAGATTCTAGTTCACTGATCTGCCTATAGGTTCTAGAATTGCCAGTTCCTATATATGAACCAAATCCTTAGAATAAATCTCTTCATATGTATAATTCTTAACTCACATATATATATAAAAACCTATATGTGCATTTTTGTATGTAGATACATATATGTATGTATATGGATGTGTCTCCCCTAAAGGTTTTGCTATTTTGGACAGCCCTGATCAATACACGCAGGATTCCAATTTTGTGTAAACAAAGCTAAAGATATTTATATGTATAAATTACATTGAGAAAGTTTGGGTCCCCTAAACAGACAGTTTGATTCTAGTTTTATTATTAAAACACTTGCTATGTGAACCAAAAGAAAACATTCAAATATGAGCAGTGAAAAAGATTGAGCTTTATTTTAATGTTTGTCTTTAGATTTAACATTTTTCTAACTCCCCCGCCCCATAAACATCCATAAACATGTGTTACCTTTGCAATCAGGGAAGATATACTTACAATATAATATGGACTCCACAAAGCATTATCAATGTCCACTAAAAGATGACTGGGCACTTACAGGCAACGTGAAGACAATTTTCTTTCCTTACCTGCTCACTTGCTACTCAAGTCAAAAACATTACTCTTGGTCTTCTCTTCAGATCCATCCCAGCCTTACCTTTTTTGCGTCTATTTTGCCCCCTGCCTTCCCAGAGAAAAAAACTCGCTCTCTTGAATGAGAGTTATGATGGGCAAGGTCTCACCATCCCCATTTTATAAATGAGGAAACTGAGGCTTAGAGGCGGAATGTTGTTTGTACACAGATACCCAGCTGGCAGTTGACATAGCCCAAATTCCTTCCTTTGTAAACCATAAAACTAGGCACATGTGAGCGATTTTCATTAATCTTCCCATATGAACCATGTGAGAACCATGTCAATTGCATTACAGGGTCTTCTCTAGGCCTTCCAGAGTCTTCTTCAGTGACTTCAGACAATGGCTCATTAAACTCCAGAAACCAGAAGGATGGCCAGGGTCAGGTGTCAGGCCCAGAAAGGCTCTGTGCTCTGCCATGCAACCAGAGCATCCAAAAGGGACTCTTTGGGGACTGTAGCCTCCACAGCTGCGAGCAAGCAGGGCCACCCACGCTGTGCCAAAAAGGGCCAAATTCACTCTCAGCAGCCTCTCCAGTCCCCACCTAATTAGTGGCACAAGGTCCTGGCCAGCTGCCATCCCATGCCCACAGAGGGGCAGACTCACTGCAGAAGGCAGTAGACAAAAGCAATGCCATGCTGGCAGCTTCAAGGCCTGGGAGTGGGCTCCAGCTCCAGGGGTTTGCTTTCCCCCTTCTCTTCACCTGCTATCCAGACTGAGCATACTCTTAGGTCCCTTTAGAACTGGACCCTTTTCTTGGAGCCCTGCCACCCTCCGTGACATCTCTAAGGAACTAAGCTGTTGTTCCACATCCCTATAACAGGCTGATCTCCCCAAACATGGACACTTTACCCCCAAACACTAGTACCCCAGACTAGCCATCAGGAACCTGCTACCCCAAGACTCAGTAGCATCCAGGTTGGCACAATACCCAGTGTTTGCTGAGCAGATGAATAAACCCACTATGCATAGGCCACAAGTGAGGTCCTGGCAAGCCTCCTAGGTAAGCATTGCCCAGTGATTAAAAAAAGCCATATTAAATGGTGAGGCAGCTGCCTGAGATGCATGCTTATAAGAAATGCGAAAAGATCCCTGGAATAAATCAGAAATATGGCACCAGTCAACTCAGGTTTCTACATATTGTTTCCTCCGTAACTAATAAAGTGCAAATTGGCGCCGCTCTGTCAAAGAAGGCAGCGCACTTGGTGGGAAAAGACTTAATAAAAAAAAAAATTAAAAAGAGGCAGAATCCTCTTGGAAAGCTGCTCTGGATGAACATGTCTGCACTGTCAAATGCACAAGCTGATCAATGGACAGAAACCCCCAACTGGCAGGCCCAAGTCAGCTGAAATTTTGAAGCCAAACAAACTCTCAATCTCAGGGCTATTTAATGGGAACAAGGGGTATATCTGAGTCACTAAACTTGAACTCCTTTACTATAGTTTCCAATATGTTGCTTAGTTCAGAAAAATCACAGGAAATAGACACATGGACTCCTTCATTTTGAAAGTAAACAGGTTTACATGCTTTGTTTACATAAATATTGGTTTCTCCACATCCTTACTATATAAATGTTGAACATATACTTCAAGCATGTGGCTTCATACTGCCTGGGTCCCACCACATCAGAACTCTCAAGCACGCAGAGAAAATGCTCAGTGCTAGTTGGGCACTGGGAAGGCAAGGAGCTCCTGTCAGCTTCTGTGAAAGCCTCCAAGGATCAGCTTCCCTCACGCTCCTGGAGGGCAGGGCAGGTTCCTATGACTTGCAGGAGGACTGATCAGGGCACTTGCTATCCATCCCAGTGACTGCAAAGCCAAGCATTCAGGCTGCTCATGGCAAAAACATGGCAAAAACAAAGAAGAGGATTCCTCCTACCATTAATGGTTAATAAAAACATTGGGAAGAGGCGAGGCAGGTAATGCAGAAGGTAGGGTGGAACCGAGCTTGATGAAAGACCTGCTTGGGGCAGCAAGGAGAGGACTGAAGAGAGTGGACAGGTCCTCATAACTGCCCCACCCTGGCCTCTGTGAGAGGCAGCAGTCAAGACATGTGCTCAGTTTGATGACATGTGCTTTAACACAAAGATTTAACAGGCAGAGCTAACCGCAGGTTAAAGAGAGGGATTGAGAAACGCTTTCTCAGTTGTGCCAACTGCATTACAGAAAGTTACCATAAGCATCAGAAAAATGTGCTCAGATTGCTGGGATGAGTTGAGGTTCAGAGTGGGGATTCAACAACTGAGTCACAACACAAAGAGGTATTAAACTTCAAATACGGGCAACACCCAGGAGGAAAACAACTTCCTTCTTAGGTCTGTGTGTACATTGTTTGCGACACGGCAGAACCTACATATTGACATCTCTTTGAAACTGAAGAAGGAATATAGTTCTTCGCTTCACATTGACCAAGAACTTACTATGTGCCAGGCACTGTTCCATGTGCTTGACATGTATCAGCTTATTATTCTTCTCCAAAGGTGAGCAATTGTAGTCTCCCCGCTGCAGTGAAGGCTAAAGTCCTTCATGTATTTTAATTTTTAATTTTCCAAGTGTTATATAGTGAGCAGGAGCAACCCTGTAGAATGTTTCATGATCTAAGGATAAAATGGAAATTAACTGCATAGCCCCCGTTAAAATTAGCTGACATTTCCTGAGCCCTTATGATTGGTGCTTCCCTTTGCATTCCAAAGCCACTCTACCATGGTTTGGTTTGGCCAGTGGGTGAGGTCAGGATGTTTACTCTTTGGCTCATTCCTTGTCAGGTCATGATTTGGCAGCAACTGTTTTGTTCTTCTCTTATAGCTACAACTTTCATCCCTGTAGGCCAACACCCTAACCCCTAAAGGCCTTTGTAATTGTCCTGGTTGTCAGCCCTGGGGTATAAGTCCATCCCTGGTTTTCTTCAGTCCCACCCACAAGCTTGGTAAAGGACTCCTCACTACTCTCTCCAATCACTCCAGAGAATGTGCCAACTGTTCCACACCAGGATCTTGCTGGATACAAGAGGTTCTGGATACAAAAATGCATTTTACATGCATTTTTAATTCCTACGGCAACCCTAGAGAGGGAAATTATTTTCCTCATTCAATAGCTGGGGAACCTGTAAGTTATAATGCGTTGGCTAACTCACCAAAGCACCCACCTAATTAAGCAGCAACATCTGAATTTGACACAGGCTATCCTGCTCTTCACTACCATGAGGTCCTGCCTCTGATGTATATGGTGTGAAATGTCTGCTCCTATAGGCTGACTAGATGGCTTCTTTTAATAAAAGGAAAAAATACATTTAATGTTCTAAGACTGATAACTGATCACCAGTCTCCACTGTGATTGGTTACTGATGTACCAGAGGACAGAAAGAAGTGCTACTGATGAATACATTTCAGAAATCAACCATTATAAAGTGGGGGCTATGACTACCATTTTGTAGATGACTCTAGACTTCAACAGAATGATGTACCAGAGGACAGAAAGAAGTGCTACTGATGAATACATTTCAGAAATCAACCATTATAAAGTGGGGGCTATGACTACCATTTTGTAGATGACTCAAGACTTCAACAGAATGAAGTCTACCCACCCCGACTTCTAAAGATTCAAGATCAATATAAACACCAATGTCACAGACACTAGGCAGTTTCCAGCATTTCCCATTGAATGTGGGGGACCGCATGGCATTTTTGCAAGAAGTTAGCAGGTATTTATTTTAAAAAGTAGGATCCTATGGGCAAGAAAGACTTTGGAGAAGCTGTGTCTCATTTTGCCTCGGACTTTGGAAATTCAGAGTACACATGAAGCTTTGATAGCAAGAAAAGATGCTCCTGTATCCAAATTTCCCAAAACGTATTTGAACATATTCTTAGTTTTCTTGGTAGATGCTAATTGATACCTTTTCTAAATGTAAAATTAGACAATTTCCATTCTAAGTTGACCTAATTCTCCATGTAGTTTAATGAGCTCTAACAACTTGCCTTATCAAATAAATATAGGTTCCAATGAGAGTCTGAGGTGTTGCTTAAAATTAATGACCAACCCTAGGAGGGGACCCAAGGTTTGCTAAGGTAGGAACCCACCAGCATGGAAGCACCCTGCTTTCAAAACCACCTCTGCATTCACCACCAGCCTGCAACAAACAGGCAGACTCAGGGATACTAAGAAGCCATTGCCTTGTGGATAAATACCACCTAATGTCATTAAAGTGCAAGCAAGTCCACAACAAATCCCTGGAAGGGAACTATAGGTCAACACTGAGTGCCAGACTCCAGCTCAGAAGCCCTTGTCAACTCCTCAGGCCTTAATTTGCCCACAAAGAAATAAAGCACAGAGAAATATGTCATCTGTCATTTGAAATCATCTAGATTTCAAAAAGTCTTCCTACTCCTCCAAAGATTCACACACAAAAAAAATTACAACATTCAATGGATCAGTAGTTTTCAAAAATATCAGATAGATGCTAATCATACAAGAGAAAAAGAGGGAAAGAGAAAAAATATAATGGAAAAAAATCAGTGGAAAAACTAGAAATCTCTGTCTTAGTCTATTCGGGTTGCTCATAAAATACCAGAGTTTGGTTGCCTTATTGATAAGAGAAACTCACTTCTTAAAGTTCTAAAAGCTGGAAAATCAAGTCAGTAGCATGGCTGTGTGAGAAAGCCTTTTTTCTGGCCCAGAGCCAGCATCCTCACAGTGGAGCGTTACGTAAACCTATCTGAAGCCTCTCTTATGAGGCACTGATCTACCCCAAATCACCTCTCAAATGTCCTAGATGTAATCGTATGAATTGGGGGTAGGCGGACACAAACATTCAGACCCATAGCAGTCTCACACACTTGTTGCATTTCTGAAAGTATGCATTTGGTATGAATTCATATAATTCTTCTAACAATGAGGAACACCAAGTCATATAAAAGTTTCCCTCACTTCTACCCACAGAAAAGAATCTAGGCAACAAATATGCTATCTACGTCAGTACATACTGACTTTATGAGTGGACTTACTTGGCTTTTAATTTGAAGCAGTTTGAAATTTGTATGAAGTAATAAAATGTTATTCTACTGTTTAACTAAGTATAAAGCAAATGAGAAAGTACAAATAGCAACAATATAAAAAGTATTCAACTTCGCTAATATCAAAGAAATTCACATAAAAACAAGGCTGTGCTCATCAGTTAAATAACGCAGAAAAGATAATTAAGCAGGTCTTCTCACAGGCTATTGCTAGAAGCATAAATTGGAGCACAGATATTAGAAAATAGTTTGGAAATATCCTTCAAGACATTTACAAGACTGTATACATATTGTTTGGGCCAGTAATTTCATTCGAGGAAATCTCTATGAAAATTATAAAATAAGAAGGAAAAATATTCACACTAAAACTGCTTGCCTTTGTATTTTTATCATGGCAAATAACTAGGAACCTCCCTAAAGCTCCACCACTAAGGGAATAGGTTAGGAATCCAAGATATCTTCCAGGTGGAATATCACTCTTACATGTCATTAAATGTTATACCCAAGAATTGTCTACAGTAACAGTGGGAAATGTAGTGAGATAAAGAAACATGTAGAGGCTAAAGATAAGCAATCAAAAAGCAAAGGCAATAAATATGTTAAAATACAAATAGTGTTTATCTTAGTTAGTACTACTAAGAGTGCAATTCATAGCCCAGCACCAGGCTGTAAACTATTTTACCTATGTACCAGTTTTACAATATGCACTTCAAAGCTTTCAGCATTTTGATAGGGCTGCATATCTACACACACATGAACAGAATTTTCTAGTTGAGCAGAATTCAGGCCTGTTTGAATGCTGTCAAACTCAGGTGAATGGCTACACATTAGACCAGTCAGGTGGTAGTCACACACAGTAGGACATCACAACCCACAAAAGACTGGGGGGGGGGGGGGAACAAAACCTGACTTTTGCTCTAGATCACTGATCTAGGTAATGGCACTACAGATCAGATAATCCTTTTATCTGACACCCTCCCCCCCCTCCCATTTTCCAATTGTTAAATAAGGCTATATAAGATCAATCACACACACACAGAGAAAGAGAGAGAAAAGTATAAACAAAAAGAGAGAAGTATCACTTGACAGCTATATCTCCAGAAAACTTTCCAAGAGAAATGTACAGACATGCAGAGAGGCAGGTTGAGAGTGGTTAGGGAAACAGATTCCAGAGCCCACAGCCTAGGTTTGAATCCTGGTTCCACTGTATTCTAATCATGGGTGGGTGGCTCAGTCTCTCTCTGCCTCAGATTATTCATGCATAAAATAAGAAGGAAATCTTTTATATAATTACTCATAGGGTTTGGCAGGATTAAATGAGACAACATACATAAAGTTTAGGAATGCAGTAAGCTCTCCCTAAATGTTCACTATTATCATCACAAATCATGGGAAAAGGATGAAATCCCCAATTTTCCAATATTTCTATTTGCAAAATTGGTTAAGAGGACTGGAAGATACAGTAATAATTCCAAGTAGTGTTAGTGTGCCAGAGTTCATCCTGAGCAACTGATATGAATTAACAGATTAATTTTTAATAAAAGGTTAATTATTAACAAGTCTAGACTTTGGTACTAAGCTCTTTTCATCTCCATTTTGTAGATGGGAAAATGGAGGTTCAAAGAAATGAAGTGCATTTCCTAGAATCACCAAACTATTAGGTCTGTCTCTCCCCAAGTTTTCTGAGTGAGACAGAACATGGAATCTCTAGAAGCTAGGCCTGCAGCACTTTGAGAGCTCAAATACACTGTGTTTTGTTCCCAGGGGGAATGAGGGTCACCTGCCTCTTCAAAACACCCAGCAGAAAGAAAAATTGGAGATTTGTTTCCAGACAGGGCCCTTACTGGAGCCCCTCACCCAGGCCAGCAAATAGCCCTTGCCTTCCCTCCCCAGCCAGGGTCAGGGTGTTGCTCTCAGAGAGTGAACTAAGTCCCAAAGACACAGCTTTTGGAAAGTAACAGGAGGATGTAGGGGCTTGTGAGTCATTCCGCCGCTCCTCCTTCCTGGGGCTCTGGGAGATGTTTATTATCTTCGTCACAGGGTTTTCTGCTTCTGGGCTGGGAGACTGGTGGAACACTCATCCCTGAAAGGAAGTCAGTCTGTTGATAAGTTTCATCTCCCCTTCCCTCAGGACTAGAGGAAGGACACAGGCAGCACCCAGCTGTTCTTGTTCCCAGGACTGGAGTTCAAGGAAGTAGAGAGAGACCTGCACCAGGCAGTGGAATGTTCAGTGAGATGTTGGCTTAGATGATCGTTTGGCCAGTGGATGCTCTTATGTGAGTCTCTGCTCTATGAGAAATCTAGGCCCTCTGCACCAAAGCGCATCCATTCCAGAAGTGTGTGAAATCTCTAAATATTTACCAGAAAGTTAAAGGGTCCTGCTCTCAGAAAAGGGAAGCAGGAGGCCTGGGAGTGGAGGAGACCGTTAAAAAAACCTAGCATTTTGCCTTGAAATTCAGAACACTCTGAGCTAAATGCTGAGGACAGGAGCCTGACAATTTCATGCCTAAAAAAAAACTATGACTAAGAAAACACATTTCCAACATTAGAGATCAGCCCAACTTCCCATTTCCACTCTTGTTCTTCAACCCACTATTCTTAACCAGCAATAAGACTTACATTTGGGTAGGTGTTTTTCTTCCCTTTTTGGAAAGCTGGTTGGTAATATCCACCTTGATTCAAACAAGACAAAATTTTGATTCAGGAATTCTGCCTCCAAGGATTGCTGGCACAGGTAAAAAGGTACAGAATGTCTTGCTGCAACCAAGTTTTAGGCAACTCTCCTTGGAGTAGCATAGTATTACCAGAAACAAATGTTCATGATAGGACACTGGCTAGCTATGTCTGGCACATCCATAGAGTTGTTCATAAAATGAGGAAAATACTCACTTTTAAATACTCAAGATATTGAACACAAAAGATACTTAAGAGATTATACAGGAGAATAAAAACTGCTGAACACTAATGGCATTTCAACAAATCATTCTGCTCTGCACTGTTACTATACGATTATTATCCACTACTGCTGTTATTACAATAGCTTACACTACAGTATTTGAAGCCTCAGAGTGGGAATGTAGAAGGGGGTTCTTACTTTTCTGGGCTCTCTGATTTTTATTTATTTTTGAGACTAGGTCTCGCTATTTTTGCCCGTGGAACTGCAGGTTCATGTTGCCCAGGGTACCACAGACTCAAGAAATCCCCAACCCCAGCTTCCCAGGTAGCGAGGATTACAGGCATGCACCACCACACCCAGCTATTTTTGGAACTAGGTCTCACTATGGGCCCCAGGTGGGACTCGAACCGCAATCCCCAGACCCCGCCGCAACTCCATAAGCTGTTGCTTACAAGCACGTGCCACCATGCCCAGCCTTGATTTTTTTTTTTAAACCAAAGATTTTCAACTAATCTAATAATAAAAGTGATACTCTCAACTGGTGAGACAGAAGCAATGCCTTTCAGGAGGGCAAAGTCACAGCTCTTTCTCCAGCTTTGACAGTAGCTGTCAGGGCTAAAGATCATGGAGTGGCTACGGAGGGCCAGGCCCTATTTAATTTTCAATGAATGAAAAGTTACTGACTTACGAGACCGCGCATTTTGGGGGTGTATATTCATCTCCATACGAGTCTAAGTCTCACCACCATGAAAACTGCTCCCAGGGAGACCCCCCTTCTACCCTCCCTTACATACCCTTCTACTCCCCTACTAGTAACCACTATATTGTTCAGAATCTGAGGGTTATTTGTGTTGTGCTTTGTTAGAAGGTTTTATTTGTATTCCACACATGTGAGACACCATCCCATAATTGTCTCTTTTTCACTTAGCATAATCACTTCGGGTGATTTCACTTTCTGTAACAGATTAGAACTCTCGTGTGTGTATGTGTGTGTGTGTGTGTCTGTGTGTGTACATGCCCTACACCTCTTCTAGTCAGTCACCTGTCTATGAGCATTTATGCTGTTTCCATGTCTTAGCTACTGTGAATAATGTTGCCATGAACAGGTATATGCATCTTTTCAAATTAACACTTTCAGAGACTTTGGGTAAATACCTAGAACTAGTATTGCCAGATCATAGGGCAGTTCCATATTACAGATTTTTATTTTAAGACTCCCCATGCATTTCCCACAGAGACTGCACCAGTTTACATCCCCACCAGCAGAGAGGGACAGTTCCTTCCTTGACCCACCTTTACCAACATAAACGCTGCAGGTCATTCTCACTGATGTGAGGTTATGACTTCATGGTTTTGATTTGCATTTCCCTAATAACAAGAGAAGAACATTTTCCATGCTCAGGTCCTACTTATTGCAAGTACAAGCTCCTTGTTTTTTCCTGACAGTTCCGTGAAGTAGGTACAAGTAACATCCCATCTTGCAGAGGCAGAAGCTGGGGCTCAATGAGAAGGGTGCACTTGTGCCAGGCCACACAGCAGTAAGGAAGGGGGCAGCAACAACCTGGTAGGCCCCTGGCCCAGAGACTCCCTACAAGGTTGCCTCTTCATGAATAAAAACTTGCCAACACCTGTAAAACTAGAAAAGCTGTAAACAACAAAAGTTACAGTTGTTACAATTTATTCAACATTGTTAAATCCTGTTATTGATAAGTGATAGATTATTCACTGTGCTAAGGGCGGAGGGGTAGGAAGTATTAGACTTCAGAATGAACAAGTTCAAAGGCCTGCCCTGCCACTCATTAGCCAAGAGCCCATGGGCTCACCTCTCTGAGCCTCAGTTTCCTCATCTGTAAAACAGAGATGACAGAACTCAGAGGGATTTAATGTAAGGATTATATATGAAAGCCCCTAGGCACCTGATACATGCTGTATCCATGCAAAATAGGAACAGATACCAAGGATGCAATAAACTGTGCTCAGAGCACTGCCAAGCCTATTCCATTTTTCTCAGCCTGCTGAGTTTTAAAAGTGAACTGGAAAACTCATATTCATATGCATTCCCAACAATCTGAGGTGGAAATCAGGGTTTTAATTGTTCTGATCCTGCTCTGGAATATTGATTTGGGACATTTAATACCATTTCCAAATGCCAGGCTTAATTTGCATTGGGTCCAAAGCTGGGCTGCTGAGCGCTGGCTGTTGATTTTAGGCAAGGACTTGGGAGGGCCCATGGCCCACCTTCCTCCTGGCCTGTGGCCAGCTGAGAGCTGGTTTCACCTGGGTCTCAGACTGGCTGGCCGAGAAGGCAGAGCCTTTGATGGATTTCCCCTGTTTAATTAAACTGCAGCTGGGGCCCGGGGCAGAACTGCACCTCTAGCCAGACACTGGGCATGGGCTGTGCCACCAGCCTGTGTGAGGCCATCAGGCCAGGGCACAGCCCCAGCTCTGGCCCATCCCGCATTCACCCAGGAAACCTGTACTTCTGACTTTTAGAGGCCCCAGGCGTCACCTTCAGAAGCCTAATTCTCCAGGCACTAAGGGCTCCCTCCAGGAGTATCTTAGAACTCAAAACCTGCCAGTGGCTCCCAGGGGTCCTAAGCACCTTCTGCACAAAACATGCCAGGTTGCTCAGCTGTTCACAGCAGACATTATGTGTGCAGAGACCACCTCCTTTACTTTCCTTACCATTGGGGGGGAGGGTGTGGGAGGGCTACAGGAATTCCATTCATTAAAGTCCTTTAAAGTTATAATTACCATGAAAAACTTTAAATTCACCTCAAAGGAGAGCACCCAGGATACACCGTAGCTCGCAGGCCACCTCTGTCCCCTCTCCCCCTACACCACCCTATGGGAAGCCCACTCTAGACTTTCTGTCCTCTCATCCACACCCATTTCAGTATGTATCCTGAAAAGATAAGGACTTCTTTCTTTTTTCTCAAAAGCACAACAAAATTTTCATACCCTTAAGTTAACAACGATTCCTGACTGTCATCATCAAATCTCTAGCGAGTGTTAACATTTTCTGGATTGTTTCATAAGTGACTTGTAGACACTGATGTGCTTAAAGCAGGATCCCAACAGGGTTTTGAGTGATCTCGTCAGTGATTTTGGTTTGATAATCTTCTCTCCTCTCCTCCTCAGCTCCCATCTAGCAGTTTCCTGTGAGGGCATTCAGAACCCAGAGACACCTTCTTATGTACACACTCTTGGAAAATCAACCAAGTTCTATGCTACAGCTTCCTTACCTAGAAAATGAGAACAATGGTAATACTCTACTTCATGGAGTCACTGTTAGGATGAAGTGAAATGGAGCATGGAAAGTGCATACAAGTGCCAGATAAAGAGCAAACAATACTCGTTCTAGTCATTCTTTTCTGATTGTATTTTAACAGAATTCTGAAGTATCCAGATAGCCAACTTGGCTATCCAGGGGAAGAAAACTGAATAAAAGTGCCTCAAACTTTGAGCCACTGATGGCAATGAAAAGGTCAAATGTGCTGGTTAAGAGGAGATTACTGGAATCACAATGCCCAGGGTTCAAATTCCACACCTCACACCCAGTAATGGGGAAATGATGCATGAATTTGTCAAAATTATCTTCTTTCCCTGTGGAAGACAACTAACTTTATTTCTTTGGCTTCTATTATACTTAAATGTGGCCACAAAACTGAGTTCTGGCCAGTGGTAAGTGAACAGAAGAGATATATATATTCTGAATACTCCTGACTCATAAACACCTCCTACCATAGCCTTTTTTCCTTTCTCAACCAAACACACACTCACAGAAACAGAAGGAAGGGAGATCTATAGATCTAGGCGCTGGGTCTCTGAATGACCACATGGAAGGCAATCAATCAAAAATAACCCACATGGGTTCTGCTATTAGTAAGAAATAAATTTTTATTATTCAGAAAATTTGGGGCTTATCTGTTATAGCAGCTAAGTTAAGCAAATCACCTGGTTTCCCTAGCCTTACTTTCTTCATCTGTAAAGGGAACTGATGCTAAATAGCAGTTTCAAGGGGTTGTTAGGAAGATCAAATGAGCACGTGTGATAATACAAAGCATCTACTACATTATCTGGCCTACACCCCCACCACAAAAGTGCTTGCTCCTGACATATTTATGCTAATAGTGGTAATAGGGGTATTTGTAAAGCAGTGGTATACAATTAAAAACTTCTACATTGTATTTAAATTGCAAACTTTAAATCTTTCCTGGTATTCTCCTAGTATGGCATTTTTTTCTTTTTAACAACTTTGGGTTAAAATTGTATTTCAATCAAATAATTTTCCATTTAAGATTGAAAGTCAATGGAATAACAGGAGTATGATAGCTTGCTTAACAGGAACTATTTCAGAAATACAGTCATTCTGCAAGATGAAATGCACTAAATATAAACTGGAGTATGTCTCCAGTAAGTCCAGTAATGGGCAGATTTCCACAGAGCTTACTAGACTAGCTGTCAGAGCACTTAATGCTAGGAATAGAGGAGATGTGCACTAAACATTATGGGATTTAGAAAAACAAAAGAACAGTCCCCAAAAGATCTACAGATGGCTGGAAGACACATGAAAAGATGTTCAACACCAGCAGCTTCAGGGAAATGCCAGTGAGAATCACAGTAAGTACATTCCACACCCATTGGGATGGCTGTCATGAAAAAGATAACAACAAGTATTGGTGAGGAGACAGAGAAACTGGAACCCTACTATACTGCACAATATGAAATTGTGCAGGTCCTCTGGCAGTTTTTCAAACTGACTCAGCAATGGCACACCTTGCTTTTTAACAAAGGGGAATGAAAACATATCCATACAAAAACTTGGACATAGTCACATTATTTATTAGCGACAACAAATGACCCAAATATCTATCAACTAATGAATGGAAAAACAAAATGTGGTCTATTCATAACATGGACTATTTTACAGTCATAGAAAGAAATGATGTACCGATAGAGTGGAAAAAGTTTTAAAAGATGACAGAGTGCAAGACTCTATTTATATGAAATATCCAGAATAATCAAGTCATCAAGTCCAGTGAGCTAGAATATAAATCACTGGTTACGTGGGGGATAAAAGAAGTGACAGGGTGGTAGGAAGGTTTACTAATTGTACTCACTACTAATGAATACAGGGTTTCTTCTGAGGTTGATGAAATGCTCTAAAAGTGTGTCAATAGTTGCACACCATCTGATACATTAAAAATCAATGAATCATACCATTTACATGAGTAAATAGTATAGATAAAATTGCATATATATTTTTTACATGTATACCTACCTTAAAATGCCTACTACTTCCTATGGATCAGACCACCTCTCCTCTAGACTTGTTATCATTAGAAATCAGAGTACATTTCCACCCCATTAGAAGCCTTTGGGAACTACATGCTATGGTAAAACCCAGGTTCAGCTCTACGCAAGTGACACAAACATGCTAAAGAATCAGGAACTCAAGTGAGAGGTCATGGAGTTACCAACACCCCCCAGATAGGAGATAAAATTGTTATCTACATGCCCCATGAAAACTCATAACCCAGTGATATCAGCTGCCTGACCCAAAGACATATCGGGTTGGTAGTTCAGTTTTTTCCCCCCTTAGGCCATAAATTACACTTCTTAGGACCAGTAATGCTGTAAAGGTTAGGTTAGCTGGGAACCTAAGTTACTTAAATTACTGTCCTATCATTTGAAAGGTTGACATGCAGGTCTTACATCTGAATGACAATTGCTAGCTATCCAATTCATGATCCTGGACTCTTGTTTCCCACCTTCTCCAACACCAATTTAAGCAATTCTGAACTTTGATCTCCAAGGCAGAATGCCTCAGATCTACTGAGATGTCAGGTTCTGATTGCGCTAACATCCACTCCTGGCAGAGCCATTACAAGGTGTGAGATCTGGGTGCCCATCACCCCAACCAAGTTTAACACAATCAGAAGGAACAAATCAATCTGCCTCCCTACAATCATCATGGGAGCCTTGCAATTTATGGTTAACAACAGGCATGGGGGGAAACGCAGGTGAGGGGATGCTCTGTTCTCCAGACCTCGGGGAATGTGCTGAGCTGCTAAGCCCACCTGAGATGCCTTGATACCCTTGGCCCAGAGGCAGTTGCTACTCTTTGCAAAGGGTTATTTTGGGACTTGGCTGTATCCTGAGAGTTGCTTTGAAAATGGAATTGTTAGCCTCCGCTATTTTCCAAACAGTATCAAAACTGTCAGTCCCTGCTGCCCCTGCTATTTCCAGGTATCATTATTAGCTACCTGTCATCTGTATGTCTACCCCACCAGGCCTGGGAGCCAGGGATAGCTCAACCTTACGGTAAATAGAAATATCCTTCCCCACAGAGTTTATTTCAAAGCCAGGTATTGGGGATGTGGTGAGGCAAAACCCAGGATTTCTCTGTGTGCATTGACAGTCTCCCCACCTATTCTGCTGTAGGGGGACAGTGAGGTTGGGTTCACAGATAGACTGTAGCCTGCCCCTGTCCCTCACTGACCTACCCAGTTAGAATCCTTACTTGCCTGCTAATTTCTACCAACTTTAATCCTTAGGAACCTGAGTCCGAGGACCCACTTTGGTTTTGCAGAGTCCCACGATGAATCTCCATGCCCTCCCACCTCGGTGCCCACCTCAAATGACCTGGAGTGGCCTGCTCCCTAAGTCTGGTCATCAGGGCTACAGAACCCTCTTTCAAGGGCTTCCAGCACACCTCACAGTCAAAGCTAAGTTGGCCAGACAATGTATGCTTAGGAATAATTGTTTTAAATTGAAAATTTAATGTAATGTAGTGATTGGCAGATGAATTACTCTACTGAAGAACATTCTCTTGGAAAGAACAAACGCAGAGGCTGCTCTGAGCTCCTCATGCACTGGGGAGCCCTGCCACCTGGGTTTATGGCAGTGAGGCAACAGAAACAGGCCCGCAGCTTGCCCCCTTTGTAGTCCAACATCATGGTCCCCAGGAGATCTGCTGCATTTTCAGGATGATCAACGTCAGGTTATACTTTTCATAGCATGAAAGAGGGAGTGCCTTTGGGTTTCAAAGAAGATAAGGGATGAGTGAAGGGTCTGGGGTATGATTCAACCATGATATAAATGCCCTGGACACATCACTCCTAGGGAGGGCATCTGCCTCAGGAATGACTCCCCAGCACGACACCCTGGGGTGCTGCATGTAACCATGACATGCTCCAGCTGGCTTAGATCCATCCTTAGGAGATTCAAGGAGACACCTGACTACTGACAACTAATGCAAGTTGAAGAAACTGGGCCCCTGGGGCATCAGCCCAGCCCACACTGTCAAATTCCTACAGAAACACAAAAGACTCCCAGATCTGTCCCTACTGTGAACCTGGTGGTGCTAAGAAGTGGGGGTTGTGGGGGAGTAGGGAGGGAGTTCCTCCTCTGACTTTAAGATTCAGCTTAAAAGCACCATGTCTCCTAAAAGTTCCTCAACCCTGTGGATCTAAAATATGTATACTGTGACTTTTAATCCAATCTCTTGTAAATGCTTTGCAAATATTTGTAATTGTAATTTCCCTGTTGTGGGGCAAGTTCAAGAATCCAGATGTACAAAATCAATGGGCATAAAAAAAAAAATCCAGATGTTGGGAAGTGAGGAAGATGTGAAAAGGGAAGGACAGATTTCTTGACCAAACCTTCACTGGGTCCCACGTGGAACCAGAGTGCTAATAACTTAGCATGGGGCACAGGGTGTGGGCTGGGATGCCAAGGACACTGATGGAAGGCAGCCCAGTGTTGGTGCTGCTAGAAGAGCAGGCACTGAGGATGATGCACCAGGTCAAAGATAGATGAAAGGATGCCTTGCCTGTACCACAGCTTACTTTGAACATGCTGCTGGCCAGGCTGGAAATTTGCTCTCTTCTGACCTATCTCCACTCTCACCCATGCCAACCTACCCCCTTCATGACCTATCCAGCCAATTGAGAACAGACAAACGTTTAGCCTGGCAATGTTGGTTTTATTTTCAAACAGCCTGCCAGGGAGACCACCCAGTCCCCAACACTGGTATGTTTCTGTGGTTATCAATTATAAACTATTGGTGTTGAGCAAACCAATTATCACCCTTTGACCCAGTAATTGCACTTCTGGGGTTCCATCCAAAGAAAATTATTCTAAAATACAGAGAATATGATTTAGACAGTTTTATTTCTAGAATTAAAAAAAAAAAAAAAAGGTCCAGAGAAATGGTTAAGTAAATAATAGGTCATTCACTTAACAGGATATTTTATGTGCCTATAAAATGTGTATTTAATAAAATTTAAGAACATGGAAAATATTTTAGTATAAGAAATAAAAAAAAATAAATGAGTATGGTAAACTGACAGGATACAAAATTAATATAAGTTAATTAAAATCTGTTGCATTTCTATGGGCAAACAACAAACTAGAAGAGTCAAAAACAATTTATAATTGCATCAAAAAGAATTAAATATCTTGAAATAAACTTAACTAAAGAAATTAAACTGTAAGACACTTGGGGGAAAAAAGACAAGAAGTTGGGAAGATATTCCATGCTTAAGGACTGGAAGAATTAACATTGTTAAAATGGCTATATAGTAAGCAGATTTAAAGAAAGTCCTATCAAAATTCATATAGCATTCTTAACGGAAATAAAAAATGTGATACACATACACAGTGGACTACTACTCAGACATAAAAAAGAGGAAATCTTACCAAGTGCAACAAGATAAATTGGACTTGAGGGGATTATGCTAAGTGTAAACAAGTCAGAAGGTGAAAAATAAATACCACATGGTTTCATGCCCTCATGAAATATAAACAAAGTAAAAAAACGAATGCAAACCCTTAGATTCTGATAACAACATGATAGTGATCAGAGGGAAAGGACATGGAACAGATAGAGGGGGTCAACTGGTTGGTGATGGATGGTGACTAAAATTTGGTCATGGGTTTGGCATGATCTCTCTCGAGTCTCTCTCTCTCTCTCTCTCTCTCTCTATATATATATATATATATATATATTACACTGTATAGGTTTACTATTTTGACAATTATATATAATAGTCAAAATAGTAAACCTGTACAGCGTAATTAAAGTAAACAAAAATATATAGAATATTTATGATAGAACACAGGGGCACACTCACAATTATAAAAATGAAAAAATACATATACCGAATAAGAGAAAGGAAAAAGTCAAAATTCTCAGTGATTGCTTTTGGGAGTTGAAACTCTGCAAGATTGCTTTTTTCCCCATGTTCCCATAAATCCCACAACAATAGGTTAATTTTAAAATAGATAAAAACTTTATTAAAATATCAATTACAAAGTGATTTATTGTTCTTTCCAACCAAAAGAGGATTCAGCACATAATAAAATTTCTATTTAAACTGATTAAATTCACCACTTCTGTCCATGGCTTAGTTATTTCCCTAAGACTGTTCCGAAGGGACAACAATGCTAGTGATAAAGCTGGTTTACTAAGGCTTTGGCAAGCTGATATGCTGCAGCCAAATAGAATCATCACTTAGTAAATGGGAGAAGAACAAGACTTAAGGTGATACCTATAGTATCCTCACACAAGCAATTGCCCTGGCCTGAAATGGAGCAGTGACAATGACAATAGGTGGGAGGCAAGGTTAAGAAAAGGTACAGCATGGAAGCGCTCTGTGAGTAGCTCCTTTTTCTTGGAGGGCAGAAATGGGCAGAATTGTAGTGATGGCTGATTTTCAGGTTTCTTTAGTTTCACTCAGGAATGAGAAAAGGAAGTTGGGCTGAGTAAGAAGGGATAGGTGAGGGAAAAGGGGTGTGGGGTGAACTTTGGGAAGATAAATTGAATACTGAATGTCTTCTAGAGGTTTTTTGTTTTTGTTTTTGTTTTTTTTAGAGACTAGGTCTCACTATGTTGCCCAGAGTAGTCCCGAACCCGTGTACTCAAGTGATCCCTAGCCTCAGCCTCTCAAGGTTGGGATTACAGGCACACACCACCATGCCCGGCTGTCTTCTAGAGTTTTGGTCTGTATGTTGCTGTTTCTCCCAAACCTTGCAAACAGGCCTTTACCGCCTATCTTTTGCATTTAAACACTCAAATACAATTATGTTCAAAGCAGGCTTTTCTGGGTAAGAACAACAAACCCTGGCATCTATACCCGGTCTCACCACCACCCTTGACCAGTAAGCCGTTGCACAGAAGGTGCCCACAGAATGCCCACCAAACTTCTGTCTTAGATGCTTTTGTGTGTCAAATAGCAGGGCTAAGTGATAGTGTCTTCACATACACAAACACATACACACACACAGGTGTGCACAAAGAAATCAGGGGGAAATGAGTCGTTCAGTGATGATTCTGGAGGTCAGAATTTTGCAGAGCAGCTGTTCAGCACCTGATGCTGTACTAGGGACCTGGGGTGCAACCGTGAGCAGAACAAGGCCTCCCTTCCTGGGGAGGACAGTGGGAAGAAAGGGAAGGGCTGAGGTCTCTTTACCTTGGGGGCTCTGGTCCTCAGGCAAAGCTGTCATTGGGATTTCCTACTGATGACAGATGGCAGAACATATTGAAAACTCAACAGGATGCTTACCTCTTTTTAAAAAGTATTTTCATTTTATCTTTCAAAGTATTTCCAGAAACATTTATTACTGGATTGTTGAGCTTCCAATGTGTTCTTTTTTCCATGGCAGTGAGCAGAGATTTTAGATGCTTACAAATGTTTACATGAGCATTTCATCTCTTCTGTACTAATGGCTAAAACATAATTATGGACTGTGCTTGTTAACCAAATAGAGATATTCCATGAGACAAGGAGACTGATTCCTAATATGGAGGTGTCCTTGGGCCAGGGCCCACTTATCCTGGTTTCTATCTCTTTCTCCCGACAGAGAGGTGCCTTCATTAGTAGAGGAAAGAAAGAGGTCTTTGTGATGATGTCATTCCCAGACCACCCTACAGACAATAAAACTGAATTTGAAAGAAGCCTGGTGAAATGAGAGCTCAGAAATCACAGAATACTAGAACTGCAATGGCCCTGGAAGATTATTTAGCCTAATTCCCTAATGTTAGAAATGGGCAACGGGAAAAAGACCTGTCTAAGATTACACAACCAGTTAGTGATGGGCTATTTTCACCAAGGTAAATATGGGGAAATTCATTCCATAGAAATTCCAACAGCATTATGTGTTAAGTAATAAGCCAGGCAGGAGGGTTATAGGTGTCAGGTTCTCACCAGTTTGTCCGGAACACCCACAAATGGCTGCAAGACAATGTGCTACAACAGAGAAATGGGCATGGTGTGGTGGCACCACAAAGAATGAAGCACCTCACTGCTCCTGGGGGAGCATTAAAAAGCATCATGCAGAAAGGAATATCGGAGGTGAGTTTTATCAATTGAATAGGAGTTTGTTGTAGAGTGGTGGGAAGAAGTTGGTCCCTGAAATATGGAATAGTACATGCTAAGGCACATGAAAAAACTGGATGTGTGCAGGGACTAAAGAATGGCTTGATGTGGTTTTATGAAAGTAGACTAGACCAAAAAAGATAAACTAAGGGCCATGTATGAAGGGCTTGAACACATGCTGAAAAGTTTGTCTTGGGGAGATTTTTTTTTTTTTTAAACAGTATACTGGCAAAAGGATAGGGTAGAGTGAGCATAAAAAAAGGTCAAACACAAAAACAGGTCAGGCATAGTGGCGCATGCCTGTAGGTGGCAGCATAGGAAGCTGCGGCCTGGGCCAGGGATCGCAGTTTGAGTCCGGTGGTGGGGCACATAGCAAGACCAAGTCCCAAAAAAATAGCTGGGCGTGGTGACACGGGCCTGTAATCCCAGCTACCTGGGAAGCTGAGGCTGGGGATTGCTTGAGTCTGTGGTACCCCGGGCAATGTGAGCCTGCAGTTCTACAGTTCCATGGGCAAAAATAGCAAGACCTAGTCTCAAAAAAAAAAGGGGGGGGGTCAAAAATAATGAGACAAGAGAGGCAAATACTGCAACATTTCAGGTGGAAAATAAATAAATATTGTAAAATTTAAAAAAAAAATCTCAAAGAAGGCCGAGCTCTTATGAGGCCTGAACTAAAGTATATTTAGAAAGTAGAATCAGCAGGACTTAATGAGAGATGACAGGATGTGGGCGAAGAAGTGCCATAGACAAAGACAAACTACTGCCCATGGCCATATCCAGCCTGCCACCTATTTCTGTACAACCCAAGTGCTGAGAAAGGTTTTTACATTTTTAAGTGGCTAAAACGGAGCAAAGGAAGAACATTTTGTGATAGATGAAAACTGTGAAATTCAAATAGCAGAGTTCAAAATAGTATCTCATTGGAACATGTCCACACTTTCAATTCAACTATCTTCTGTGGCAATTAGGGCTGAGCTGAGTAAAGGTTTGAAGGCCACTCAAGCCTTAAATATTTACTACCTGGCCCTTTAAGTAAAAGTTGCTGAGCTTTGAAACAGAGAATGGCTACAGCATTTCAACCTGAGGCAGATGGTGGCATGGTGGAAGAATGCAAGTCCATTTGGTCAAAGGCAGCCAAAGAATGAATCCATTGAGGGCTTGTTGAGTTTGAGTACTCAAGACATAACTGAGACATAATGGAAAGATGCATCTGGACTGCAGGTATAAGCTCTGAATTAGAGGCTGGGTTTGAGAATTATTAGTGGGAATATGGTCTTTGAAGCCATAAACAGGGCAAAGCAGGGGAGTAAGAATCCCAAGAAATGCTAGAGAAGGGGTAGACTGATAAGGAGTCTGAAAGAAAGTTATCAGAGACCAGGAAACTAATTTGGTGCAAGTAGGCCAAGGGAAGATAATTTTAAGGAATAGGGACATTAGAATGAATCAAATGCCACCAAGGGCCCATGTGAAATCAGGACTGGCAGGGGAACAGTGGAGACAGACTGGATTCTCTAGTTGACATCTGTGACTTCACACTGCCAGCTTTCCTAGCACATTATTCACTCTTTCTGCTTTCCTCTGCCTGGTTTCTCATCTCATTTTCAAATGCTGGAAGGCTGTTGGGTTCAGTCATTGGGCTTCTTCTACTTCCTATCCATGCACTTTGCCTTGATGATTCCATTCAGTTTCATGGTTTTAAATATAACAACAAGCCAGTGTATCCCAGACCCCTCCCTGAACTAGATTCCTAGAACCAACGGTGAACTCAACATCACCGCTGGCAAGTTCAGCAGACGTCTCTAACTGAACAGATCCAAAACTCAACTTGTATATATTCTCTCCAAGCCAGTTCTTCCTGCAGAATTCTGCACCTCAGTTAACATATCTTTTCAGTTCAACCCCAAAACCCCAATGTCATCTTGATTCTACTCTCTCAACATCCATCCAATTTAAGTAAGTTCTTTCTGTTATCTTCAAACTACATCCAACGGTTGATACTCGGCCATTCCACTGCTACCACTGAGCTCCTGACCCCTGCCATCACCGTTCACCTGGAACATTAACTAACTCATCTTCTTGCTTCCACCCTGCCCCCTCAGTCACTTAATATCACAAGAGTGACCCTGTTAAAAGAAATTACAGGTTTCTATGGTTTGGTCCGTTATTTTAAGGGCCTGGGGATGCTATTACCATTAATTTGTAAGGAAATATTTTGAACATTTCAAACCTTAAAAATAGCCTTTTAAGTCATACCAAACAAGTAGATTCTATATTTGCATAAGGAAAGAAACCTGCATTTGCCTGTGTAAAACACTTCAAACTTTCCCATCTTAATGTGAGGGAAAAAACTCATCTTATAATGGTCTCCTGTACAATCTGCCCAACCTTCCATCTAGTTACCCTGGGACCCTACCACCTTCCACAACTGTGTTCACCCTCTCCTGGGCTCATTCTGGTCCCAGCATCTTTGAGTTTCCCACTTCTCTTAGCCTGCCACGTTCTTCTTTAAGGTATACACATGGTCATCTCCCTCATTCCTTCAGGCCTTCACTCAGATGCTTTTCTCAGGAAGGTCTTGACTATCAATCTTACTGTGGTTGTCAACCATCCTCATCTCACAACACTGTTTCCTGCTCCATGCTATCACACTAACAAAACATACATAATTTGCCAATTTATCTTGCTAAGCATGTCTCCCCTATTAGAATGTAAGATCCAGGAAGGCAGGGATTTTTGTTTGGTTTTTCCCGACCATATCTCCTGCACCTACTATGGTGTCTGGTATTTTGTAGGCACTCAACAAACAAATGGGAATAGTGAAATGGAGGACTAGAAGATAAGCTAGTCACCAGAGGTCTTCATAAAATTTTCTTCAGAGGAAACCAGCCAACAGGAGGTTTTTTGCAAATGTTTACACAGTGTTAGAAGGATAGAGCAGTGTGAAAAAGACTAGGATAAGAGGAAAGGATACATGACTAGCTAACTCTGAGAGGAAGCAGAATGAACACCCTTCAGAGCAAAGGGGAGAAGGGAGGTCTTTGGCAAGTGGACAGAAAAGGAGTCTGAGAGTAGAGGTGTGGATATGGGTGGGAATGAAGAAAATCTGAACAAACTCACACCTGGTACAGGTTTTCTCCACTATTGGAAAGTAGGATGTTCCTATTTGATAAGATCTAGCTATTTTTTAGCTCTGGCAATATTATTACATTAATTTCTATGGAAGAATTTTTGAGCATTCCCAACCCCCAAAATATAACAGATCAAATCGTACCAAATAGGAACACTCAGCATTTGAGAAGCAAGGAAACCTGCGCTGGTTATCTCAGTCTGTGAAGAGTCTGTGTGGTGAGGTTTTAAAGGAAATGCTTTGATGAGGAGGAAAGGACCGCTCTGCAGAGCTGGGGCTTTCCCCATCAGCCCCAACTGACAATGAAAACTAAGGGGAGAAAGAGGAGTATTACTGTTAGAATTATTATGCTCAGTGGACACTTTCGAAAAAATACAAAATTCTTAAGTATAGCAATTTAAATAAAGGGGTAAATGATAGGGATGACCATTGCTGCCAACCTAGTTTGAGTTGCCTTCTGCTGACAATGCAAGATGAATTTCCCAGAGCCGGCAAGTGTGAAGACAGAGCTGAAGGGACAAAGATGGAAAGTGGCCCTTTGGCAAGCAGGCTGGCCTCAGCAATCTCAGGAGGGTATGTATAGTGTGCATGGGGCTGGAAACACAAAAGGGATCCACATAGAAAAAAAGCAAGTTAACTCAGTGATGACACTTAAGAATGAGTCTAAATACGTTTAAATGATGAGACGTTGGGAGTAAGACCATCTGGCGAACAAAGAGCCATCATTTCCAAAAGGGTCAAGCAGGATGACATGGTCTCCATGTCATGGGCTATTAGGCAACTTACAGCTCCCATAAAATCTTAGGTAGCCCATAAAGAAGAAATTCTTTCCAATGTTTAAGACTGTCTAAAACAAAACTGCAAATGCTAATAGCTACTCCTACCCATGCCATATGTATCACTTTGTCCTTTACTCTGTACAACCTCCATGTAAGGAGGGAGTTTTTAGTTCTATTTTACCAATAAAAACTCAGAGACTCTGAATGGTGAGGGAACTTGTTCTATGTCACAGCAGTAATAATGAGGGGGTCACATCTGAAATCAAACCCAATGCATCTGGTCATAAAGAACATATTTTAAACCTCTATCTTCTCTTGTCTCTCTAGCGCTGCTTTTTCTTATGAAAACATGAGTGACGATTTGATTAGTATGTTCTCATGAAACTTAGTATACTTCTAGAATATATGTAAGTACTGCAAGAAAGACACTTTTAAAATCACTGACTTAAATATTCTATCATTCACGGTGCCTTCTTTTTGTCTGACAGAGGAACACACGACACATGCCTGACACAGAAATGGGGTTTATAGTAGAATAAAGGTAGTCACAGTCCTGGTCTAACCTGGGCTGTGACTACACGCTGTTGAGAATATTCTCCACCACTGCCCACCATGACAGAGTCTCTGTGCTGCTTGTGCCCTAAGGGAGCTGGCCCCTACATACTGGATGAACAAGAAGCCTGGTAGCCAACAGAATTCTATGTGGATGCATGAAATGAGTTGTGGACAGACCACCATCTGTGCTCTTGGGAATCATGAAGAATGAGGAGGTTCTAGAACACAACCAAGAAAGTTTCTGCAGAGCGCAGAGCTGTTGGTTTATGTAGGATCCAGAGCAAGCCCCCTCCCTGTCACTGAGGTGATCAGGGGGCCCCAGAGAAGCACAGCCTGCATCACCAAGACCAGAACACAGTCACCACAAGCAGGTCATCTCAGACCCACTTGCCTGTGGAGTCACCACTCGGAGTAGCACGCAGCTGAAGATGGCAGCTCTTCTAGAAGAAGCACGTGTTCTTCCTTCACCCTTTTACATTCCCCCATAACCGTTACAGTCAGCTAACAGACTGAATGACAGAATCAGGACTTGACAATTAAGTTTAACAAGGATAAAATAAGATCTTGTACTTGGTTTCAAAAACCCAATTGAGTAAATCTGAGATAGGGAAGGGAATGCTTTAGAGGCAACAAAGTGTTTTTGAGTAAGCCGATAGCAGGCTCAATGAGAGATGTGATGAAGCTGGCAAGTGAGAGGAAAGCAACCTCAGCTGCATTAATAAAACATGGGGTCTATGTTAGAACAAAGGTGGTCACAGCCCTGTTCTAACCTGGATTGTGATTACACTCTGTTGAGAATATTCTCCACCACTCCCCACTATGACCGAGTTTCTGTGCTGCTTGTGTCCTAAGGGAGCTGGCCCCTACATACTGCATCACTCAGACCCCTAACCCTGGTGCCTTCTTACTGGGTCTAGTCAGTGAGAAGCACAAGTAAGAGATACAAGGACGGAGAGTGCAAGCTTGAGGAGTCTCCCTGTTCTAGCTTCTTATTTCTGACTGTAGCTGTGTCCTCTCCATTTACAGTTCCTGTCAGTTGCTAGTCCCTCATCGCCTCAGCATTCCCTTCTGAGTTCCCCTGAGCCCTGCCACACCCCCATAAATAGTCCCTTCACTAAATTATTTTCAAAATACCAAGTAAGTCAACTGCCGTTTCCTGCAGGGGCTCCGATACTGAAAAGCTGGGCTGTGAGGGGGCCACAGTCATGCCTGTGGGGATCAGCTGTTGTTGAACAAAATATGTTTGAGCAAATGACAGGGCAACTCTAGGAAATAGACAACTTAACTGGAAAATGATAAAGGGTCACCTCTGCATTCCTCCTGCTCTACAAAAAGAAGGTCAGTCAACAGAGAGACTTTGCACTTCTACAATCAAGTAAACTTTTCTAAAGCGCAAGCAAAGAGCAGGTGAGCTCTCCTGATAGGCCTGGAGCTTCAGAAGTTCTGAGATGCCCAGAGTATCAGGAATACTATAAAGAAGATTTGACAGGGGATTCTAGAACTGGCCTTTCCAAGCCAGGACCTCATGATTTACTACTAGGTACACACTACTCAGACAAAGCTTTACAACTAATAACCAAATTGGGGAAAGATATTCAAGGATGTGTTTGGTCTCATCTTACTTCAATACAGAGAACAGGAGTCTAGGTCTCCGTGTCAAGTCTGGTTATTCTCAACACAGAAATTCAGTTGTTAAAGACAAATCAAGAACATGTAACTTAGTTTATATCTCATCAACACAACATTCAAAAGAGTTGTTCCCAAATCACTGAGCAGTCTATGGAAAAAACATTTCCCCAGCTACACATGTATCACTAGTACTTCTTCAGAACCATCATCTCATTTTTCAAACCAAAAACCAGGAAGCAAAATCCGCCATGGGACAAAATATTTATACACAATCTGTCCTGAAAAAAAAATAGGATCGCCTCAATTCACCCTGGTGAGAAAGTTTTTTGGCAAAGTTTTTTTCTGCAAGTCTTCAACTCTCCTCTCTCTCTCTCTTCTCTCCTCTCTCCCTCCCTCTCTCTCTCTCTCTCTCTCTGTGTCTGTCAGTATGTATCTGTGTCTCCAATCCAGATTTCTCCTTCGGGGCAAGTTTGTCATTTATTACGCAGGAAATGCTAGGACAGCCCCTTCTTCACTCATTCATTCAACAAACAGCTAAAATCTACTGATTCATCGACCCACTGGGCCCTGCGTCTGGACAAAAGATACAAAGAGGCCAACTCGGTATTAGGACTTCAGCAGGTCTGGGAAAAGGCCTGATTTCAAAGACCACGGAATTCAGAGTGAAACTGACTGCGCCCAGGAAAAAGTTGTCGCAGAAACTGGGGGAATGCCAGCCTACGGGCACCGGGAAGGCGGGACTTGGGCCTAGAGGAGACGCCGGGACATCAACCCTCTGGCCACGCGGCGCCTTCGGTGCGCCAACGGGGGCCTCGCCGGACCCCCGCCCCCGCTGCCCCAGCCGCCGCCAAGTCTGACAGCAGCCCCCGGGGCGACCACCAGCCGGGAGACCGCGAGGCCCGCGGGGAAGATCCCCGCACTGCGTTCCCGGGGAGCGTGCGCACGCGCCATCGCGCGCCCCCTCCGCGCCGGGCACCCGCGGCGCGCTCCCGCCCGGGCCTGGGCGCCTCGGCCCCTCCGCCCCGACTCCCTGCCGCTCACCGGGCCGGGCCGCACTCACCCTCCTTGGCTTTCTTTCTCCGAGCCAGCGTCCCTCCGAGTTTCCCCAAGAAGGAGTCATCTTTCTTCCGGGATGGGGGCGACTTCGGAGTGGGGGACTTGGGGACAGAGGGCGACTTCTGCGGGGATGTGGCCATGGCGGGGCGCGGGCAGCCGCGGGCCGGTCGGGCGCGGAGCTGGAGCAGGGCGGACGCGGCGGGCGCGGCGGGACTGAGGCTGCGGCTTTCCAAACGGAAGCGGAATTATTCCAAGCATTTGAGGCAGCTCACGCTCGCCTTTCCCTTCCCTCTCTCCCTCCCTCGCGCCGCCCTCTGCTCTGGAAGGAGCTGTGCGCTCCGGGCCTAGGCCGGGCCAGGCCAGCGCCGCGCGCCCGTGGGCTGCTCAGAGCCAGGGAGGGTACCCCAAAGCTGCCCCTGGCTGGACATAAGGACTTGCGTTTGTCCGTCTGTACGTGTATGTGACCCTGACCCTCCGACTTGGAGCCCTCTTTTCCTTCAGCTCTGCACCCTTACAGATCCCGACTCAAATGAGAAGTCGGTAATACTGAATCTAACCCACCTGCTACTCTCTGTCTTTGCCTGGCTGGTTGGCCAGAAGCTCTCTTTCTAAGCATTTCTACCTGTGCAGTTAGTAGGCCCCCATGTGTCCCCAGGAAAGAGAGTGACCCAATTCCGAAAATAGTGAGCCTTGAGCACAGGGCAGAGGTTCCCTAAGAGGCACCCTTGTTCTCTATCCACTCTATGGCTTGTTCCAAACAGGATTGCAAATGATGGTAACATACATAGGAAGATAGGCTCTCTTATCAACACCCCCAAGTTATCCATTCTGAATACAAGTAACAGTGACACACACCAGTGTTTCAAGGGCTCATGCTGGAAATGATTAAAAAGGGAGTTTCATTGTGCTTGAAGTTCTCTTTATCCCCGCCCCCTTGACAGTTGTTTCCTCCAACTACAGCTGATTGATCCTGGGTGATCACCTGACCCAGAGGGCACTAATGCTTGACTGGAGGGCAGCCAGTCTTAGCCAAGAATCTGAAGGGAAACTAGAGACACAGCTGCCAGAAGTCGAGCACTTAGTGATGATCATGTAGAGGCAGGACTGGGGCATCCATTTTGAGCTGGACACATTCTGATGAGTAGAGAAACTGAAAGGATGAAGAAGTGTGCTCTGAAGCCATGTGGTCTTTGTAATGAAAAGCCATGGGGAGTAGCTGCCTGGACCTGAATCTCTTCCCAGTGCCCACTTGAGTTCCAGGGAGTGCCAGCTGGGCTTCCTTCCTAGGACACTGCTTTTGAAGCCTCTCAGTACCCATCTGTCTTTACTTGAGCTAATCAGCAAACTGAGAAGCAACAGTTCGCCCAAACAAAAAATTGAGCAAGCAAGATAGGTAACAATCTCAACAGCGTACATGTTCATTTTACCTTGGCTTAAGAGTCATAATTTTACCTTTTCGATAAATTATACTTTACAGAAGTCGAGCAGAATGCCTAAAAACACCTAAGAGAAAAGCCGAGAGGTTATAATGACTCTTAGAATTTTCAACCAGGAGCAGGGAAAGGTTACAACTACCACCCTGATAAAACTTGGTGAGAAGCCAAAATAGAACTGTGTTTTGATTACATCATTCATCGTTCTTGTCCAGAATAGTGGATATGCAAGGACATTTCCAAAATCTGGTCTTCAGCCCCGAGAGGGCTTGTAGGGTAATAATGAGAAGTGCAGTTTGCAATTCACAATTCAGTAGTTATGTGATGTTGGGCAAGTTTACTCCTATTTCTGAGTATTTCTTCTCTATGAAATGATGTCTAACTATGGAATAGTAGTTCTTAAGCCTGCATCACAATCTTGTTGGGAGTTTGTTGCCGGATCTAATGTGAAACCAAGGAATAGTGCCTCTTTTTTTTCCCAGAGACTGTATTTAATATAGATCATGAACCTAGAACTACTTCTAGCTCCAACTATCTACTCTTCATCAATTGTTGCAGGCTTAGGTTCTATATATGGTGCAGTCAAAATTATACTTGGAGATGTCTTATATTGTGTGTACTTTTATATATACAACCCTCTTTGTATATATATATATTATTTTTTTTTTTTTTTTTTTTTTGAGACTAGGTCTCACTATTTTTGCCCGTGGAACCGCAGGCTCTCGTTGCCCGGGGTACCACAGACTCAAGCAATCCCCAGCCTCAGCTTCCCAGGTAGCTGGGATTACAGGCGCACACCACATGCCCAGCTATTTTTTTTGGAACTAGGTCTCGCTACGGGCCCCAGGCGGGACTCGAACCGAGATCCCTAGCCCTGGCCGCTTCATAGGCTGAAGCTTACAAGCACGAGCCACCGTGCCTGGCCCCTCTTTGTCTATGTTTACAGTCTATGTACACACGAAAGTTTGAAAGGCGCCAAGCAAGACTACAAGGAGAAGCAAACAAAGAAAAATCTTGATTGTTGGATGCTGGCTACCAGAAAATACTAACAAAATAAGCAAAATTTGGTTGCATGAGTACCCATGCAACCCAGAGCACTTGTCTCGGCAGGATCTTAGTAGCGTCTTGTACTGGGGAGAGCAACATGGAGATATTTTTCAGGGTTTTAGAATCTGATTTTTTCTATAGGGATGCTGCTTGCTTAATGGTGCTATGCTATAAGGATAGACAGACTCAAGGTAAGTCTTGGAGAGTAACCTTTTTTAATGCCTTCTATTGAAAATTCTGGAGTTTTATGTTCATTTCAGTGAGAAATTTACAGAAGTAAAGCAGAATGCCTAAGAATACCTAAGAGAAAAGCCGAGAAGTTATAATGACTCTTAGAATTTTCAACCAGGAGCAGGGAAAGATTATAGCTACCACCCTGATAAAACTTAGTGAGAAGCCAAAATAGAATTGTGTTTTGATTACATCATTCATCATTCTTGTCCAAAATAGTGGATATGCAAGGACATTTCCCAAATCTGGTCTTCAGCCCTGAGAGCTCTTATAGGGTGATAATGTTGAATAGTAGTTCTTAAACCTGAAAGTTTCTGAAACTGAAAAAATATTAAGTTGTTTGGACTTTTTTATCTTTCTGTATAAGATTTTTTTGGATGGATAACAACACAAGATTGGTAAATTCCTTTGATGTAGACAGTAACCTGTATGCATGTGAATTCCAGGGTTTTAATATAATGTAGATGTCATTCATCAGTCTCTTAAGAAACCAAGGGGGATGGGTGATAAGTCAGTGACACTCAGAGTAGTCTAGAAGCCAGGATTGAACTGCAAATTGTTTAATTATTGGTCTCAATAATATAAATATAGAAACTGAGAGTGTTTAGAAACTTTTCCAGCAATTCTATATTTGTTTAATAATAAAATGTGGAAGCTTTTATTTTTAATCTCTTTGTTTTATTTTTCTGACTTTGTTTTCTAATTTTATCTCACACAACTTCTAGTATGTGGTCTTTCCCACAGATTGTCTGAAAAAGCGCAGTTCTAAATGATTCTGGCATAATTGCAGAGAGTATGTAATTTGTTGAGATTATGCTTTTACAGTCTTTATGGCTATTAATTGATCTGGTTTCTGTTCAGAAAATTAAATGTGATTCTATATGGAAAAGTGCCTTTCATATGATCCAGTATGTAAGTTCACTGAGTTTAAATCTAGCTTAATCAGGGATACACACTACACACTGTTCCTTGGTAAGACTCAGATTCACCTCCCCCTAATCTATACAGGTAGGTAACTGATAATTTTGGTCCCACCAATCAGTTACCCTCTCTTGCGTGGTCATTGGTCTCATCTTACCCAAGGTTGAGGTGATAAGCTTATCTCATAAGTAAAATGTGTGTTGCTCAGAGACTCTACCAAATCTGTGGGCCTGTCTGTCCTTGAAATCCAGACTAGGCCTACTCCACTGAAGATGGTAAACCCAGGTTCCAGTCCTGCTTCAGCAGCTACAAATTTGGGCAAATTTCTGCTGACTCTGTGCTTTCCTTTCCACCATGAGCAGAGCAAAGGCAGTGGCTGCTGAAACTGAACTGCCCACTTGGTTTTTGGTCAATAATTTCAATTTAGGTATAACCCTCCCCCCACCCCATGAGTCCATTTGTGCACACAGATATATCTCTTAGAAAGTTCCTGACAGCACCACTGAATCAATAAATAGTGATGGTCATACCATAGAATATTATACATATACTGTAATATGAAGTGAATAGTTTGCAGTTACTGAAGCCATGACCCCAACATGGGCAGTGTGTTTGTTTAGGCATTGTATTAGGTGTGTCTGAAAAACACAGAGGCCTAGACAGGATAAGGATACTTTTACTTTGTTGCAAATTTCCTGGTGTGGATAAGAAAATGAAGTACCAAGAGGATGTGTAGAGGAAATTGGGTTTCTGGTTTGGAGGAGGGGAAGAGAAGATTAAAAAACAACAACAAACAAAGGAGCAGAGACTGGGACACAAACTTTTGGGAAAGAGAAAGGAGGCAAGTTTGGAGAGCTTGGAGGTTTTGCCTCCTGGAGGAGAAGGGCCCAGAAGCGAGTCCTCTAGGGCTCTCCCAGCATTGGGCTGGGAAGGGTCAGGAACCTTGTGAAGATGGAGGAGAGGAGGCCCTTAGGAAGTGCTGAGCCACTGTGCAACCCGGCTACACCCAAGCTGAACCTCGTGTTGGTAGCAAAAGAAGACCAAAGGACAAGAACATAACTCAGTGATTTTGAACTGAGGTAAACCCCACACAGCTCCCTGAGGAGCAGAAGTGGGGGTCCTTTCTGTTTGGGGTACTTGTGCGGTTGTGGACTATTGGACTCTGTTTTTCCCCTTACTGTAAATAAACCTGTGTGTTAACCCTTATAGCTGTTTGAGCTCTGAGCAACTGCTTTCGAGCAGGCGGGAAAACCCACATTAACAAAAATTAAAAAAGAGGTAGTCCCCTACCCCGGTAACATTACAAGTAGCCATAGAAATGAATCTCACAATATAATGAGTAAAACACCAGAATACAAAAACAATATATACTATGCTATTCTATTCATATAAAATTCAAAAATAAGCTAAAGTCAGCTATGATCTTTAAAGTCAGGGAAATGATTAGTCTTGTTGGGGAGGTGTTGTAGGAGGGTGAAAGGTTATGAGGGAGATACTGATACATGGGTGTATATTTATTCTGAAAATTTATGAAAGACATACTTAATATTTGAGTGATTTGTATAATACTTTGTATACTGTTTATACATTGTCCTTCACTTTAAAGTTACAAACTTATCACAAAACGATTAATTAAAAAAAAACAGGAGAGAGAGAGAGAGAGGGAGGGAGGGAAGGAGAGAGGGAAGGAAGGAGGGAGGGAGGGAAGGAGGGAGGGAGGGAGAGAGAGAGGGAGAGGGAGGGGCTAGGCTGGGCAGAAGCCCCCTGGAAGAGTAAGCTGGTGGTAACAAGGAGCCATGGTGGCCGGTAGAAAAGTAGCCGGTGTGGAGAGTGTGGCACTGCAGCAAGGTGACGTAGTGAGCTGGTACCTGAAGATAGATAGCCAGGGATTTGGAAAGCTGATTTGTGTGTCAGCAATTGTGGGAGAAGTTTGAAGAGACTTGGAGAAGTGAAACAGCTTGGAACACTGGAAAAGAAGCAAAGAGAAGATGCTGGAGAAAGACTGCAATTTGCAGAGTTCCTGCTTCAGGTTTGGAGGGACAAGGGGGCACCATCATGGACATGTGCCTTTGGGACCTTTGGAACTAAAAATGGTGACTGGTGAAAGATAACTGGCCACTTACGGCTTAAGGACTTTTTTTTTTGTTACATAAATAAACTCTTTAATTATAAGCTGGCAATGTTTTAAACTGCAGAACTTCTACTGGTCTTTGAACACCTTCAGTCTCCTGATGGCAGACTTTACTGTGACAGCAGAAGTGGTGCTGCAGGTCCAGGCACCACCAGCCACTGTTTTCTGCAGGAACCACAGTGCCAGATCCCCACAGCTTGCCTCTTCATCTTGGTTTTGCCACAGAAGGAGCAAGTGTACTTGGCTTGTTGGCTGATTTCCATTTTCTTCACCATTTTCCTGAGGGAAGCACCATATTGAGTACCATTTTTACTGATGATGCCCACCTTCTTGGTGTGTTTGACTATGTTGCCGCCAACTACATGAGTGCCCAGAGAGTTTTTGGGTTTTTTTTGAGACTAGGTCTCATTTTTGCCTATGGAACCGCAGGCTCACGTTGCCCGGGGTACCATAGACTCATGCAATCCCCAGCCTCAGCTTCCCAGGTAGCTGGGATTGCAGATGCATGCCACCACGCTCAGCTATATTTTTTTGGAACTAAGTCTCACTACGTGTCCCCAGCAGGACTCGAACTGTGATCCCTGGCCCCAGGCACAGCTTCCTAGGCTACCATTTACAGGCAATGCACCACCATGCCTGGCCCCACCCAGAGAGTTTAAAGACTTTTTGTTTTCCCTGTTGAGTTCCCTTGTAAATAAACCCCCTTGTTAAACTGCATTTGAGTGGCAAGTGCTACACGCAGGTGGTATGAACCTGAAGGAACCTGGGTGGCAGAAGCCGCATTTTAAATGTGGCTTGTTGGCAGTTGAGGCTTCTGCCCCATTTTGACCCCATATCAAAACAAAGACTTGCCTCCAAATTTTGTTGAGAGGACTAAAAGATAGAACAAAATCATCTGCTAAGCTCAGGGCCCAGCAGATAACAAGTCTTAACTAAATAAAAGTTGGTTATTCGTATCTTATTTAAGATGCATAAATGATTTTATCATCATCTACATTTTACAGATTAGTCATTTGAGATTTGGAGTTTACATATCTTGTTTCAGATCGCACCACCAGTAACTGAGAGGCTAATACTATAACCCTCTGGTCTGTTCTTCCAAAGATCCATAAAAGCCACAACTTTTAGCTAGGATATGGGTTCTCAGAATAAAGGCTGTATTTCCCAGGTGGATACAGTCACATGATTAAACTGTGATGAATAGAAGCAAATGGTTATATGCACATTTAGAAATCTTCCTAACAAATAGAATTATTGGTTGACTATTATATGGCAATTGAGCTTCTTATCGCATCAGAATGAATAATAAAGGTCATCTACCCACCTCCTGAACAACTGGAAAAGGTGAAAAAATTGAAAAGCTGGTAAAACTTAGAAGGTCAGTATTTGGAAAAGAAGGAAACCTGGAGAAGCGAATCTGTTTCCTAGGAGTACTTTCCCCCTGGGGACACTGCCACTCAGAGCGCATCTGAGAATCTCTCAGGTTGACAGGCAGCTGTCAACTAAAATAGACAAAAGCTCAGGTCCCATTAAAGCACCACTTGCTGTGACTTAGGGTTCCAAAGACTCCATACTAGAAACAAAGAAAATAAAAACATTCCAGTAAAAACTGCCACTGAGAAAAACTGCGAATAACAGACTCAAACAGCAGGAAATACAAAAGTGAATGACAGAAGGAAACTCACCCCAGATGACTGAGGTACCACTGGAAGGAATAGAACAAACAGAAGATACATGGGTGAATCTAAAGGAATATTAGTTTCATGAGGTGGCAATAATGATGCCTAGCAGTGCTTAAAATGTGTACATCAAATTAAAATGTACATAAACAAAAGTATTTAAATTGAGAAGGGAGTTGAGTAGCCTGGGCTGGAGAAAAATTCGTGTTGTACTTTGGTCAGTGATTCATGTAACCTCTAGGGTAGCCACTGAAAGAGCAGCAAAAGGATAACTGCAACTACAAAGAAAAGGGAGAGAAAATTGGAGTCTGTGCTCCATTCAAATGTGTGTAATCTTGATAATCTGTGTCTGTCATATATATATATATTTTAAATCTCCTTCCTCCTGTGAAACTGACAAAAAATGAATGCAACTCTTCTTTAAGATTAAAATTGCCTTCCAAACACTGGAAGCATAGCATCCATGCTAAAAAATAAGCCAAGACAATTCTCTCACATCTTGTACAAAACCCAACTCAAAATGGATAAAAGACTTGGATGTAAGACCTGAAACCATAAAATCCATAGAATTACACTTCAGAAATCCATTTCAGGATACATCGATTGCTGGGAAAAAAAAAAGAAAAAGAAAGGAAGAAAACATAAACAGCTGGGACTACATCAAACTAAAAAGCTTCTGTATAGCAAAAGAGACAACAACCAAAACAAAAAGAAACCCAACTGAATGGGAGAAAATTTTTGCCCTCCATGCAAGTGATAAGGGTCTGATAAGATACACAAAGAACTCACACACCTTAACAAAAACAAAGCAAAAAGCCCAGTTAAAAAATGGGGAGGACTGAAAAAACACTTTCCAAAGAGGAAATACAGATGGTCAATAGGCTTATGAAAACATGCTAATAATCAAACATGCTAATAATAATCACATTGCTAATAATCAAGGAAGTGCAAGTCAAAACCACACTGAGATACCATCTTACACCTGTAAGAATGGCCCATATTAAAAAAAAAAATCACAACAAGTGTTGGTGGGATGTGGAGAAAAAGGAGCACTCTTTACACTACTGGTAGGAGGGCAAACTGGCCCAGTCACTATGGAAGGTTGTGTGGAGGATCCTCAAACAACTGAAAGTGGAACTACCATTTGACCCAGCATTCCCACTACTGGGAATCTACCCAAAGGACACAAAATCATTAATTAAAAAAGGACACCTGTACGTGCATGTTTATTGCTCCACTGTTTACAAATGCCAGGATATGGAAACAATCCAAATGCCCCCAAACTGATGAATGGCTGAAAAAGATGTGGCATATTTACACAACGGAATATTATGCATCAATCAAAGAAGACAAACTTATGTCATTTGCAACAACATGGATGGAGCTAGCAGGAATCATGTCAACAGAAATAAGCCAGAAAGAAAAAGAGAAATATGGGATGGTCTCATTTATATGAGGGATATAGGAAAAAACTAACAAACAGATAAGAAAAATTAAAAACTACCAAAAGAACTGAACCATAGAGCAAGAGAAGGGGAGGAGGGAGAAGTCAGGAGGAGGGAAGGACACAAAAGATTAAGATGGTTAGTGGATGATACGGAGATGGGAGAACCTCAGGATAGACAATGATGTAATTTATAAATATGTATTATATATATATATGCAGTCAATAAAAGAATAAATAAATTTTTAAAATATCCTAAGGATTGTCATCACACAAAAAAAGCAAAAACACTTTTTCTTTTATCTATATAAGAAGATACATGATAATTGAAACTAACATAGTAATTATTTCACAAATAGGTAATTTAAGCCTTTGTATTGTATATATTATACCAGCATATATGTCCATTAATTCTCATTAAAAAATAAATAAGCAAATAAATAAAATTGCCTTCCAAGCAAAAATAACCAGGTTGTGGGTTTAATTCTTTGGATTCTCACTTTCTTCTAGATTTTGGTTGTACAGTTCCTTTCCATATTGTAAATTCTTGGAAAACTTTTAAGATGTTTTCTTGATTTTATATATTATTCTGTTTTCTAAAACTTTTCTATAGATTTCATATATATATTTTTACATAAAATATATACATCATAAAATATGTCACCCACAACTGCCATTCCAATCTCCTGTGCCCATTCCTCCCCTTACCTTCCTTCTTTTGCTTTATGCTTTAGTTCTGCTGTTAGTTTAACTTTTTCTTGTCCTTCTGTTTGTTTTTCCTATAGCCCACATATAGATGAGATCATCCAGTATTTCTCTTTCTTTCTGGCTTATTTCCACTGGCATGATTCCTTCTAAGTTCATCCATGTTATCACAAATGCATCAATTTCATCTTTTTGATTGCAGACTAATATTCCATTGTGTACGTACACTACAACTTTCTGATTCATTCATCTGTTTGGGGGTGTTTGGGTTGTTTCCCTATCTGTCATATTTACAGGCAACTTACTTGCTTTTTGCATTTTGTTTTCTTTTTCTTTTGCTAGGTTGTTTTTTTTTTTTTTCTATCATGCAGGTTAAAAGCCCAGGATGGAGGTAAACCAAGCAACTCAAATCAAAATAAGGTAAAATTCCCACTGAAAGGAGATTTCACTGGAGGCATTTTCACATTTCCCAACTGTGAGGGCTGGCTGATTGCAGTTGAATGGTGACCTCTAAAAATGATACATGCATGTCCTAAATCCCATGACCTCAGAGTGTGACCTTTTTGGGGGACATTGTAAATGTAATTATGTTCAAACAACTGTGCATACTGCAATAGAGTGGATACCAGTGTCCTTAGAAGGGGAAAACTTGAGACACAGACCTGCACACAGGAAAGCTGATAGACACACCCCCAAAAGAGGGACCTGGGGAGCTGGAGGGAGCAGCAGCTGCAAAGGCAAATACCTCCCCCCCCCAGAGCTGGGGGGAGTCACTGCCCCACAGCCTCCTTCATTTTGAGCTTCTAGTCTCCAGAAACATGAGAAAATACATTTCTGTTGTTTTTCAGCCTCCACTTCCCCATCCCCACCACTTTAAGGGGACTTCATTACAGCAGCCCTAGGAAAGTAATAGACCTTCGAAGGGACAAAATGGGAGGTCCCCGCAGATCAATAATGTGGAGCCCAATCAACAATCAAGGTTGGTTCTCCACATCAGAGATGCAGGGGTGTGGACTTGGGAATGCAGTTGGAATTTCTCAGGCACCTTTTTGACCACTGCAAGTAAGGTGTGCTTTCCAGATGAAAAGAGAAGACTAAATGCCTCTGGGTGAGTATCTTAAGTGACAATTCTCACTGCTTGTCCCCTTTGGAAACTCTGGGATATTAGTGACCTTGGATGACCAGGCTGGCAGTGAACATGCCCCCCCCCCCCCTCAGGTCCTACTTGCCTGGACTGAAGCAGCCAAGGCTTCAGATGGCAGGACTAGCATGGGAAATGGAGGGCTCTTCTTGGTGGGCAGGGAAGCTGAGCAGAGGAAGCTGGAAGACTCTGGCCTTGGCCTTCCCATGATGAACTGAGACTGGGGTTGTTTCTAAGTGTCCCATGGATACTGTCACTCAAACCTCTAATGCCTCTAAGCCAGCCATGAGGGCACATGTCTCAGCACTCTGAGACAGGAGACTTGCTTATCTCCCCTTTTATAGCCTAATAGTGAAGTACAGACATTAGTAGAGGAATGCCTTAGCTGACCAAGCTATTTGGGAACCAACTAAGCTCAGAGGTGAAGTTCTAAAATCATGTCTCTGACTGGTGTCATCTAGCAGAGGGATATAAAACACTGGGGGACCCACAGCTGGCCAAAGCTTTTAAGGACAGAAAGGAACAGTTGTCAACTACTTCAGCTTAGACAGGCAAGAAAAACGGGTCCCAGTGATTCTCTTGGCACGTGGTCCGTGTCCTGGGCCACTGGGATTACACCTAGAGTCTCCCAGGCCCCTTTCTAGGTCAGTGTGATCAGAGGAATAAGGTCTTCTTCGTTACAGTTGTGACCAACTTCCTACCACTTACCTCCAGACCCACGTGCATGGAGAAGTCAGTCTTTGCATCCATCTTTGCTGGGGAGACAATAAGGCTTTTTATACTTTAGGTATTTCCTTTTAAGGAGGAAGCCTAGAAGCATTGCATCTAACAGTGAGGAGGACCAGGTCCAGATGGTGTTTTCAAAGTATTCTTGAAGAACCACTGGTCAAGGGGGCCTGCAGGAAGCTGGCCATTAGGTCAGCAGAGGCCCATTGACTCAGAGAGAATGTCCCAAAAGGAGGTGACAAGGTTCTGAGAATTATGCTTCCTAGCCTGGTTTAATGCTTCTAGATTGTCTTGTGGGAACTACTCCTTCGTACCTGTTCGACTGACATTTGAAGTGTCATTTTTTCTCAAGATGTTTTCAGTTAAGATGGTTCCAGATTCCCCATGGCCATTCTGGTGACAGTTATAGTTGAAGCTATTCCCATTTTAAAGTTGTAGCCTATGCAGAAGACTGACTTGTACACGCAGTGGGGCTGAACGTGCAGAGGACTGTGCCCAATTCATAGATGACAACACTGAGGCACAACTGAGTTGTCAGTGTCCAGTGTCATCGAGTAAGCAGTGGCAGAGTTGGAATGAAAGCCCTGATTTCATAGCTCTCAGCTTGTGTTACTGTGATTAGAATGATTAGACTTTTTTTTTTTTTGCCTTGATCTATTTATTTTCAAATCATACTTATGGTTTGGGGACTACCCTCTCCCCAACACACAAAGGCACTTCCAGCAAACTGTTATGGAAACAATGGGTTGTCATTGGGGGTGGGAAGAGTGCTGAGTTCCTGAGCCACAGATATCTCCGGAGCGGCTGCCCAGCACCAGGTTGTTTAGGTTTCATAAGAGTAACTTCCCAGAGACTGTCCTGCTCTCCCCCCTTTTCCTCTCCTCCTCCCATGTCTGCACTATCTCCCTAAGAGTCATCTATCTAGTTGTGCCCCGTGATCCCCTTCCTCTCCTTTCCCCTCAGCCCTGTGTTCTTGCTTCCCTACCTCTAGGAATTGGGATTTGATTATGTATGTAGTGCCATGCTCCCCAAATCTGAACATGAAAGCCCCCCTGTGGTCCATAGCACTGTGGTCAGGGTACATCATCATCACCCAGGGAACACAGGGTGTGTCTTCCTTGAGTGTCATGGTTATTGAGAGATACTTAAGAGTGGTGACTGAAAAGCAAGTCACTTAACTGTTTTAAACAACTGTTTCATGCTCAAGTATATTACAGATGCAGCATAGAAGGAAACACAGAGCCCTTGATAGCTTTGGCTTCAATCTCCAGGTTTCCTAAGTGGGGCTGGGTGACAAAGGGAACCAATCTAAAAGAGGAAGGGAAGGGCAGGTGTAATGCAACCATAGTGCAAGTTCTTTTCCGGTTCCCGCAGTTACACAGGCATACCAGGGAGGGCAGGGTCAGAGCCTGATGGCGCTAGGAGGCAGATGACCACCACCAGCTTCCCCAGGAATCTTTGGGCTCTTCCTATAGGCTCTCTCTGTTGCATTCTCCCTCTCATGCTCTCTCTGCCTCTGAGGCGACGCTACCCCTTTATCACCTACCAGGCCCAGGTGAGCTCACTCGCACATGCCCAGTACACTCACTGGGCCCTGGCACAGCCATGGAAAGGCTGTAGTACCACAGGTACTGGTCATAGAGGCTAATGATGGAAGGGCAAAAACCCTGAAAGCCCATTTACCCTACAACAGGCAACAAAGTTCAAGTCTGGGAGTGTGGGGGTGCTAGATGTGGACTTTAGAGACTGACACATCTGGGTCCAGTCCTAGCTTCACCCTTGTACACCTGGGCTACCAGGAAGGTCCCTGAGTCCCAGTGTCTTGATCATGTCATCTCAAAATAAAGTATTGAGGCAAAAACCTCAAGCCAATCTTCAGGGGAGGTGAGCTGAATTTAATGTCCATTATCGTTCTCCGGAAAAAGCTTCCTTGGGGAGCTGGGACAGCTTTAGGTTGTTGGTTTTTGAGTCTTTTCAATTTATAGAAATTAATTGGGAGGGGGGGTGACATGAAATCACCGCGTGTGTCCTAAAGACTGTTGCAGCTAGGCCAGCCATGGTGGCACATGCCTGTAAGTGGCAGCCTAGGAAGCTGCAGCGAGGACCGGGGATCGCAGTTCAAGTCCCGCCTGGGACAACACAGCAAGACCTAGTCCCAAAAAAATAGCTGGGTGTGGTGGTACTTGCCTGTAATCCCAGCTACCTGTGAAGCTGAGGCTGGGGATTGCTTGAGTCCGTGGTACTACAGGCAACGTGAGCCTGCAGTTCCACGGGCAAAAATAGCGAGACCTCGTCTCAAAAATAATTAAATTAAATTAAATTTAAAAATAAAGACTGTTGCAGCTATAGGGCAGCTAAAGGTTGTGGGGTAGGGGGTCAGAGGAGCCCAGCAACTACTCCTAGAAGAGAGATCCTGAGGAGCCAGAAAGCTGATGATGCTCCCACAACAAAACAGCTCTCCTCTGCAATGACTGTAGCTAATCTTTCATGGGAAAGGGGCATCATTTAATATATTTCAACAGCAGATAAGAGCTTGGAAACAACAGGGAAGACTCAGGAGGGTGGAGACTGACCATGGGACTAACCTGATGTGGCAATCCTGGCGTCTGTGCGCTCACATTTCACAAGTGTGCATGTGCTGGTATTAAGAGCAGAAGAAAAGAAACAGACCCAGTCCCTAGAGAGGGGAGGCTGAAGGAAGACGGCCGTTCTGCGCAGAAGGGGTGTTCCTGTTGAGTGTCTGAACTCTAAAGTCGGGCTGTCTCAGGTAAGAGGGGAAGAGAAATGGAGGTGAAACACGCCTAGGGCCACAGGCCCCCCCCCGCCCCAGTCCTGAGAATAGCTTTCTTTGTTGAGAGAATACACCTGAGGTGAACCTGCTTCACTCCTCCCATTCGAATCCAATTTGCTGGTCAGATAAGTCCTTCCAGGTGCCCCAGTGGGAATAAAGCCACCAACGTTCACTCAGACTCTCACATGAAATCCAAGCTTTGCTTAGGACGTTTGGCTGAAAAGAAAGAAACGAAATGGATGCTGCCCTCAGAGGTGCCAGGTCAAACCCATTTATGAAAATGTTTTGATTCCTTCGACCCCAAACCATTTCTTTTTGGTTCATTTCAGTGTGTATAGCAGTGCACATGTAACACATTTTCATCCACATGAACAGTTCCCAATTTGTTGGAGCAAATTAATCTTTTACAAGCCACTCAGCAGCGAGGTTAGAAGATAAACAGTAGGTGAAATAGTACACGCTCTCCTGTGCGTGAACCTTCTTATTACGATAAACTCCTACATGTGCGCTCCCCACATCCCTGCATGCCACTCTCCATCCCTGTGGCAGCCCCAGCTGCCCCCCTGCCACCTCTGCCCTGCTGAGGCAGTTCTCCGATCAACCACCTGGGTGGGACAGGCTGCCATTTTCAGTTGGGAAGGAAAAACCTGTAAATCTGCTTCCTGGGCAGACAGACATTGCTGAATTGTCATTTGCCTCCAGAACGCAGAAAACATCAATTTCATCGCAGCTCATCAGAGCTGGAAACACCTGCCACTTCCTTTCTCAGCTGTAATTAACATGCTGCATCTCCGCATTGATTGATTCCAAGCAGCCTAGCACTGCCAAAGCCAAGGTTTAAATGAAACAGTACAACCTGATATTATTTTTCACAGTTTTAGAAACACGGACTTATTTCTAGTGCCTGAGTAGCACGGTGATGGTGGGAGATGGAAGTCTTTATGTTTGAGAAAAATGTGAGTCGAGTAGGCTGATGCTTAGAATCATTATTCAACTTTGCGTTTATTTGTGAGAGGCTTGCGTATTGGGGGCAGAGGTACCTGTACATCCTTGCATTTGTGGGTCAAGGGGAGGATGACTATTCTTTCTGTATCTCAGCACCTCTCACAGGGGTGCAGAGGCCCCTGAGTATTCAGAAACCGCTCTTCATCAAATAGATCAACACAAGAATGGTTTGGGGAGAATAAGCTGAAGAATTTCCTCATGATCCAAGTTATGGAAAATCCTGAACTTAGAGCTATCTTGAGCCCTTTTGTTTAACTCAGAAACTCTGTGGGACTGCTTGGGAGATTGGCCTGAAGCTAGGACCCTTTGTCCTAAAGTCTTAAGTTGTTCAGTCTCTATCACAAGTGTTCTTTTATGGGACAGTGACGGTTATGTCTGTTTTTATCACAATCCTACTCACACCGAGTACAAAGAGATGGTCTTCACAATGTTTTTCATTTTGAGATTCTTAGAACACTCCATTGTGAATAAGGAATAGATACATTTTAAGCAGTTCAACACCACAATATTTATGTTCTTTTGCAGATGATCACTGAAATAACTTTCATGAGCTGGTAAAGCCAGTGTAAGCAGAAGACTGTTAAATATGAAGTTTGTTTTAACATGGTTAGATAAGCCTCAGCCTTAACCCACAGAACATAGTCTTTGGAAGGAAAAATGAACAAATTGCTTTCTTGTCTATTAACCGAAGATTAGGGTGAAGAATCACCCTCTTTCTTGGTCCTCTTAGGAGAGTCTTTCTTTTCCATGGAAAGAACAAATTAAAATAAGTGGCAATTGATTCTTTTGCACAAAACAACTCAGACACTTTACACTTGCCCGTCATCTGTTAAAGGTATGCAAGTATCAAATAGTATATAGTCATAACAGAAAAGATCGAGCTTGAATATTTGTATACATTCTAGAATGAAAACTGAAATTAGAGATCTTTTTCTTAAAATGAGATGAATACCATTCCTGTTGGCTGAAAATATTATTCTATTTACATAAATTTTTAATACTCTATAACACCAAACAGCTGTGTTATTTGTATAGCTTATATACCAATATATCAGTGTTGCTATGTCTTCTCCAAATCATAACAAAGGGAGCCAGAATTATGAGGAAATAACAGTGATTTCTACCAAATATACAAATAAATAATAGTTAAATAGCTGTGAATAACACAGATAGGTGGGTAGACAGACAGATGCCTGCACATATTTCCTAATAATAGAATTCAGGCATTAGAAGACCTGATTCTTAATAAAAATAAGGGATGAAAAAGAAAAAAGAACTACAACTATGTGAACAGGGTACACCCTGGAAAGGTCGCATGTTGATACAACCACAAAGGCTGGTTGACTAGAAATCCAGTTACACTGAGTATTTCTGCTTTGCTAGTTGCCCAGACTTTAGTATTCAGTTAGAGCCAACTGTTGCAAAGTAGGTTTGGTTTAGTGACACATTTGAACACTTGCAGAAAAGAGAAAGGTCAAATATACAACAAAGTGTTCTTCAGTCTCCTTGTCAAAAACAGACTGAATCTTTAAAGAAACCAGTTGAAGGGAGACTTCAAATACTTTATGACAACAGATCATCATTTAAAATCTTTTTCTTTGAGTTCCCGTAGGAACTGTCAAAATGTCCCAGGAATTCCGTGTCAGTGCAGGAACTTCATCTTCCAGCTTTCTTCTACATTGAACCTGTCTTCAATTATCTGTGGCCCAATGTGGGATTTTGTAATGGGGGGTCACAGCACTCAGCTTCATCTTGACGTCAGAGCTGGTTTGGTTCTGGTCCCATAGAATCTCTGGGAAATACTCGAAGTGAGTTTCAGAGACAGTTCTCTGCTTGGATGCAAGGAGACCACCACAGGGAAGCTTTCCTCACATTGTTACACTGTGCGTTCCACTTTTAGTAGCAGCACCAACTTCACCAATATTTTATCAACAAATGAAAGAGTTTCTCTTTTTTGCCATGACCGTCGGTTTCATAAAAGCACTCCAAAATTATATTCTTCAAACCCATTCCATTGTGTTCCAGAAGCCATATGGAGAATGCTCCCAGAACAAAAAGCTTTTGTAAGCCAACAGTGTTCGGTGAAAATCAACAATCCTGCTGGTAAGAAGTTAAAGTCCTTTCTTTCTTCTTTTTTAAAAAAATATATATAATTAAGGCTTAAATGTTCTATTAAACTCTCGTTGCTTCTGTGTATTATATTAAGGCTTATACATACACCTGGTAAATTAAATTCACCCTGGATTGAATTAACACCTGCTATTTGAATTATTTGCTTTATGTAATCAGTAATCTCAAGGTTTCTCTTCTTTCTCCGTAAACACCATTTAAATATTAACCTAATCTCTAAACTGTGGCTGCTTCTTTCTGACATTTGGAAAGCGGTCATCCATGCAAAAAAGGGCAAATATGGCTATATTAATGAAAAGGCAGGTTCTTAAAAATCTTACGTTGTGTAACTCAATGAATTGGGAAGGTAAATGATAAAAACAGCAGGAGCTTCACTTCTAGGGAAACTAATGCTGGTAAGACACCCAGGTCAACTCCAGTCATGGAAACCTATATAAGTTACCTGCCAATTCCAAGTCTTTGTATTTTCTTTAGAAACTCTGGCAAGATCTTGGGGTGCTATGGTACCTACAAAACAGTTTTCATTAAAAAAAAAATGACAGTATCATATAATAGCTTAAGTTCCAGTTAAGACACATCCTGCAAAAGTTCCAGATGTGACAAATGCTACAAAAGAAAGAAAAGTGTGTGAGGTACACTTGGCCCAAGGCAGGTCGTCAGCTGACTTCAAGGTGGGTGGCTGCCCCGGCTCATGTCCTGCTCAGCTGGTAACCCCTGGAGAATATGAAGTTTTCAAAGTGCTGATCTTCAGCCTTTTCTTTGATGCGTTGTTCCTCTAAGGAGTCTACGAGTCTGTCCCTTTGCTCAATCACTTGCATCATCTCGGAGAATATTTCTTGCTCCTCATTTAGATCATTCTCATCTTTCTGGCTCTCTAAAGAAAAGGAGAAAAACACTGAACTTCAGGTAAGAGTTGGCCCCAAGAGAGCCCCTGGCATGGGCATCTTTGATTGTTCTGGACTTGTTCTGCCCTTTAATTTCCATGGAGAGAAGCCCCAAATGGATCTATCCTAGGCGACTGGCGTCAAGTGAGAAGGTGGGAGCTTTGTGCCTCTCTCATCTTGAGAACACATGAACAGGGGCCAAGGAAAACAAGAATTTAATGCCCACCAAGTCCCAAAGAATGTCCTAAAACCTCCCCTCTCTGCCAAAAAGAAAACAGAACACATCAAAAAGCTCTTTCTGAAAAATATGTCTAAGCTACAGCAAAGACATCGGTGAGACAAGTTTTGAAGTATAACATTCATCTCCAGTGCTAGTATATCAACAATGAGAATCCTTTTTTCAGCTGTGGCTAGAACAAATGACAGCCCTCGGAGCAGGAATCAGGCAGAAGCGTGAGGTTACGCTGATCCACAGGAGACTGTGCCAGCTTTTTTCCCTGCCTTTCTCACTGATGGGGCCCTGTGCCTAGTTGGCTCAAGGCATCTGGTTGTCTGGGGAAAGTAGGGCTGAAAAGTTTAGTAACAGGCAGGGCTTCCTGACGCTCTGAGTTGGAGTTTAAAGGCAGATTGAAATCTCGTCAGGTTGTTGCCTTAGGAAAGAGCTGTCTACAGTTCCCCTTTTTAAGTCCTAAATTTCAGGAAGATCACCCTACCATTTAGCACCCTGGGGCTAGGCAGTGTGCTGCTTCCTGGAGCAGGGTGCACTGCCACCACCTCTTGCATCAGGCTCTGCAGTTGCAGTCAGGAAGGCAGTGCAAAGCAAAAGGGTCTTGGGGCAAACCCATTCCCTCTGCACCTGAGGTTTTATGGGAGGGAACCGAAAGAGGAGGAGAAGTGGGAGAGAGCCCTGTGTTTCCATCTCTTCATTCTGGGACACAGAAGCCCCAAGGAGGTGAGCAATGTAATATCATTTGATAGGAATACTGGGGTCCAAGGACTTTGGACCTGGCTCAGCAATCTGGGGAAAAGCCAGCTAAAGGGTACGGCATGTGTAAACACAAGTCAGTACTTTGTAGTCAGGCTAAGAAGAGGGATCTGAGTGTGGTCCCAGATTCAGACCTGCTGTGTGTACCCTGGGCACAGCCTGGATGCTTCTACCTGTCCCAGAGCTGTCAAGGGCCTGCCAGGGGCCCCACTGTGGACAAGTAGGCTGTTTGGCCAAGATGAATGGAGGATGTGCTAGATGAGTCTAAGTGAGCCAGGGAATTGCAGTAGACTCCAATCCATGGCCAGGCCACGGATTATGCCAGCAGAGTGTGTCAGTGATGATGATGAGGGGGGAAAGAGAGGGAAAGGGAAGAGGGGCAAGCAAAGCAACCCAGACAGATTCCCGATGCCACCAGGAGACATAAACCTGTTTCTCCCCATTACCTGGCAGTTACCTCAGGAGGGACAGCAGAAGGAAGGGGTGGCATCTGCAAGACTGAACATTTGCATCCCAAGGAGACTGAGCATTTTCTGCAGGGACTGTTTAAATGATTGCATCAGACTAAGTTTACCAGAGAGGGATAATTAGTTCTTTCCTTACACTAACTAGTAGGATGAAGTTTTTGTGGAAGACAAGCTCAGGTAGAGATAAAATGAAGAAGCTACTTTTTCTTTCTTTTTTTTTTTGTACACTTGAGAAGTGTGAAAAAAAAAATACGACCTTTGCTTCATAACAAGAATTAACAGAAAATTCAAGGGTGGCTAGTAGGATCTTTGGTGGTATTTATTTCACCATTATGAAAAAAAAGAGTATTTTTTTTATTAAATGTCTTACCAGATGTATAAGTCAGACATTATTATGGTATAATAACTTAGACTTCATTATTGGTGTTCCTTATGTATAGCCAAGACAGAAAAATAAAAACTCACTCAGTATCATGTCATCAATAGACTTATCCAACCCTTTCAACAAATAAAAATAGTACAAATATCATTTTAATTTGTCCCATGTAGTACAGCTCTTTAAGAGTTTTGTTAGAAGAGAATTTTGTTGTTATAAAGAAATCATTTATAAATCACCACTCTGTGGAAAAAAAACAGGGAACCCTGGGTCCCTGGAGACCTATTACTACAGCAGCCCTATCGTTTCCTGGAGCATGCTTTTAAAGTTCTCTGAGACTCAGTTTTCTACTCTGTAAAATGAAGGTAAGATACCCAAATGAAAGTGAACATGGGGGTGATGTCTCAGGTTTACAAAGTGCTTGGTCTCTTTGAGGCCACCCAGGTAGGTGCAATATAGGCTTTTGAAGTTTAAAGGAGTGATTTCACCTGTGCTTTTAGACCTAGGTCCAAATATCAGAATGCCACGTGAGGATCTGGCCCCACAAACACATGGGCACCCCAATATGCTGGAGTCAATGAATGTATATGTCAGTACATAATGACTGTTGAGTTTATTTCCACCTCTAGTGCCTGGCAGGAGGAGGCATGACTTCCCCATGCTCCCAAAACCCTCATCTCCTGATACTCTAATTACTGGTCTAAGCGTTGGTCTCCCCATAAGATCATGAGGCAGGTTTTTTTTCACCATATACTTGGCCATATTAGATTCTCAACTGGCATTTCTTAGATGAATTGCTAAGTGAAGGGACACATCATACATGATTTTATTCCTATTCGCAATGGGGGTGGAGCAGAATGTTGCTCTCAGTGAACAGGGGAGAAGCTGGCCTGGGGCTTGAGGGGATGGAGGTGGACTGAGGCAGGCTGGCTTGGCACTTGACAGCCAGGCTGGTTGTACAAGTCAGGGAGAGCACTCCATACTCCCATTTCAGCATCTGCTCAACCATCATTCTGGGGGGAAAAAAAGCCGAGCCCTAAAATAGATGATTACACTCACCCTCCTTGAGCATTTTTTCTCTTAATTTCTGCTCCAGTCGGCTCTGATGATCTTCTAATTCTAGTTCTTGGGCCCTGGGGATGAGAAAATGTTCAAAACTTCGTAAGTATGAGATTTGTGGAGGCACACAGATGATAGGTGTGTCTTGATAATAGTTATTAGAGCCTTTTTTCCTTGTCAATACTGACATATTGGAATACCTCTAAACAAAAGGGCTGCTGCTGCTGGGGCCCCTGCAGGGGTCTAGAAAGCTCCGAGACACTGGACTCAGGAGACGATGGGGCGCAGCTGTAGACTGTGCTCTCTGAAGGCACTCAGCTACCCACGGGGGATGCACTGTGAAGAAGAGACTAGAACTACTCATGGAGACTTGATCACCATCTGAACTCTTGTGTCTTTTGGTGGGCAACATGACTCCCAGCATCTCCACTGATGACTACCAAACTCCTGATCGTGGTGAACAAGGAAAGGAAGAAGAGGAAACAGGTGCTGGACATCCAGATGGAGGCAAGATAATTCAGGCTACTCTCTGGTTGTAGGTGACATGGAAATAAGGATCGGCGAGGTTTTATGGTCATCAAGTCAGAGTGCAGGGGACACAGTATGTGCGCTGACAGAAAGCAAAAACAAAAGTGAAATTATTTCTTACTGAAGGTTAGTTCTGAACCTTCTTGAAATTTCAGTGCCAGGGAACAGTCCATGTACCTCCTGGGGCATGTGTAGACTCCCTGTGTGTTAGCCTATGTGGTGATGGGCAGGCTTCCCAGGGCTTTGGGAACATAGCTCTGATGTTTTCAGGGAAATGAGCATCCCAAATGGATGTGACAGGGTCAGAGGTGATAGTTGAAGCTTGTGATCCCTTAAAGGGAGACGCTAGAAGAAGGAAAACTTTTAAGAAGGAACTTGGGAATGCTTGTGTATCCAAGCCAAAATCAGAAGCAGGGTCAGGGGAAAACAATCAAACATTTGGGAGGACAAAACAAAAAAATGCAACATCATAGATAACATAGAAAATAAAAAGGAGAGTTTTGAGAGAGAAGACTGAGGTCAAAGGTGTTCGTTTTACAAAACACTGAAGATGGTGAGGACTGAGAATCAGTTACCCCCACAGTCTGCATACACTGGGGTCACTCTCCTATATCCTGTTCTGTCTGCATTTATACTACAGCTGCTACTGCTTGGATCAAAGGCCCTGCCTTGCTCAGTGTTCTGCCTTTTGTTGTTGACACTGGACTTCTTTTGTCCTGCTGTGATAGCCAGTGCTCCTTTAAAAGAGAACATTCTGGGAGGTATGTCTTGAGTAGGCTACTGCTGTAGAATCCACCTGTGGCATGTTGAAGCCAGGCTCTCTCCTGGCAGACCTGCCAATGACTGGGCATAGTGGTATGGGTGTCAGGGAGACCCTTCCTGTCCAGCCTTGAACTCTTCTGCAGGCTGGCTTTTTTTCTCCTGCCTCCTCTGGTCTGGCTAAGACTTTCTCAGGCTTCACTACAGTTTGAGGCTCCCCCTAAGAACTCCCCTTCCTTCCCAGTCGTCTGCTTTCACAGATATCGGAACAGCTGTGGGGCCGATGACTTGTCCCTTATCTCTCCCTTTCCCCAGCAAATATACGATCCCATTACTTTGAGCCTAGTCCTAGATCAAGGGCAAGATCTCTCAACCTGAACCCTGCTGACCTTTTGGACTGGATAATTATTTGTGGACAGGGTAGGGAAATGTCCTGTGCACCGAGAATGCTCAGTAGTACCCATGGCCTCTACTCACAAGTAGCACCTCGCAGTTGTGACACCAAGACTGTCTCTAGACATTACCAGCCGTCCCCGGGGAGGCAAAATTGCCCATAGTTGAGATCCACTAGCGGAGGGTAAAAAGTTTGTCCCTAAGAAGGAAGTGAGTCCACTACCCTTTACAAAGGAGAGGTAAGAATGTCTCATTATGGGACTGGGGTCACGTAGGTAGAATGTTGATGCTCCCTCCCTCACCCCAAGAAAGATGCTAACCTCTGGGGTTTGTGAATGTGACACCGATTGAAAAAGTATCTTTGTAGATATAATTAAGGACCTTGAGATGAGAACATTCTGGATTATACTAGAGGGCCCTACACTCTGGGACAAGTGTCCTTATAAGATACAGAAGAGCTGTCACAGATACAGAGAAAACTATATGAAGGCAGAGCTAGAGATAGAGAGATGCAGCCAACAGCCATGGGAAGCCTGGAGGAAGCAAGGAAGGATTCTCCCCTAGAGCCTCTGGAGGAACATGACCTTCTTCGACCTTGATTTCAGACTTCTGTCTTCAAGAATTGGAGAAAATAAGTATCTGTTGTTGTAAACAAGCCACTCCAGCCCTAGGAAGCTAACACAATTAGCAAGTCCACCTGGGCTCCCATACTTAGCCATGCTAATCATTATCAGTAATAAAGGTGATATTTTGATGTTCTGTCTATTCACTTGGTTGTCTCATTTCCCAGAAATAAGATAGGACCCAGGATAAGAAGAAGAAGAGAATTTATTAGATCCTTCAAAGACTCCCCAGATTACCTCTCAGGGTTGGGGTGAAAATGGACAAAGACAGCATGAATGGAAGTACCCAGTAAGACCTGTGGCACTTGGTGGGTTGATGTTAAATGTTACTTTCTCCCCCTCCAAAGGAGGATAGGTATAGAGGCCTTCCACTGTCTCAGCATGTGCGGACATCCGGGTCTGCTTTCTGATTTCCCCAAGAGGCTGCAGCCTCCCATTCCAAGAGGACAGTCAGTCAGACAGATCTCAATCCTTCAGTCTGTTTAATGCAAGGAAGTGGCCAGGCAATATCACCAAGTCCTTCCTATGACCATGCTCAGAAGCCAGACACATGTGCCCCCATGGCAGGTGTGTGACTGTAGGTGGGTCACCTGTGGTCTGGGGGACAGACCCATCCAAATTGCCCTCCAGCATCAGCCCCATTCCATGAAATCTATTTTAGCCACAGAGCTCCACAAAGAAAACAGATAACTGAAGGCTTGCTGTACTAATGTCAGCATGATATGCAAGACATCAAATATCAATTTGCCTCAATCACAATTCTGTATGCACAAGGAGAGAAAATTCTGGGACTTCAATCTAGGAGGGGGAGCCACCCCACTCCCACCCCCTTTTGCTTTTAGGGCTCATTGTTAACCGTGTTGCTTTACTTACATGATCAGTAGCTCCGACTCATAGCGCGTTAATTTATTCATCTCCAGAACCAACTTAAACCATTCCTGCAAAAGCTGTGCTTCATCCTGTGTGCCTGAATCTGCTTAAGAAATCAACAGCAAATGGGTTAGATTGGCGTTTCTCTCTCCATGTTCAAACCACTCTGGAGCCGCGTTAGCAGGCCATGTTTGTAGCAAAAAGGGCTCGGCGGGCGGCAGCCCCCTGATGGCCTGTTGATGCCTTGAGGGCACAGACATGACAAATAAAATCCACCTGAGCATGCTCTGGGGGTGATCCCCTTGGACATTTAGGAGAGGAATGCTGCAGTTCAAGGGTCTTATACCCGTGGTAATGTCCTGCCATTAATGACTCTATTCCTGCCTACTTGAATGTCCCTTCATAAAACTTCTATATGTTTGTGTATCTTGTCCTCCATCAAAGAAAACCCTACCCACTGGTTACTAGCTCCTTCTCTTGGTTTCCTCCCCCAAATCAAATAGCTGCTGAATGCTTGGCTGGGGTATGACTCTCTTCATGGACAGGGGAGCTCTTACCACAGTTGGACATGAGGCATCAAATGGCATTTTGGGTTTTTGCAGAACAAAAAGCCAAATGATGAAAAAAAAAAATAGGTTTCAAGTCTCCAGAAGAAAGGTATATCCATATATCCTATTAGGTTAGAATAAGATCTTTATTAAACACAAGAATCATCATGAAAACTTTGAGGCTACCTTTAGATAATGTTAAAAGCTAAATGTTTAGAGGCTAAAATGTTAAAGTCTGGGCATATTTGGGAAGTAGCTACATGGAGGTTACTTTCTAGTATTTCATACTGAAATGAAAACACAGGCTGTATTGCCAAACTGATAACCACTAGGGATTATACTGGAGGACCCCATAGAGGGGGCAACAATGCAGACAGAAGACAAGGGTGACCTTTGATAAGTTTTTGAACATCTTAAAGACTTTATTTTTTCACCAGTTAGATACACAGGAAATAGAAGCATAATAATGAGCTTCTGTTTGTTCTGTACCAATTACATGCCAGTTGATGGGCTATGTCTTTTATGTGGCATCTCTTTTAACCCTTACAACAAACTCACTAGTGGATTTCCTTATTATCACCACATGGCAGATGAAGAAAGTAGCAGGCCTAAGCTCAGTTACTAAGTCGCAGGCTCAGGGCTTGCATTCGAGCAAGCCTTATTCTAAGCCTTTGCTTTTCCCTGTTAGTCTATCACACCTTTCTCATGGGCATGCAAAGTAAATAGCTTGCCTAGCACACAGCAAGTCTTGTGTAAAAATTAATTCTTTATTCTCTTTGTCTCTTTGACTATCTTTTTGATAAAGTGGGACATGAGGGATTTATATGCAAGAACACAAATTATTGTCAGTTAATAGACAAATCATGTTATACTTTCAAATCATGACTTCTGGAGAATTCTCTATTCAACCATTCTTTTTTTTTTTTTTTTTTTTTTTTTTTTTTTTTTTTTTTTTTTTTTTTTTTTTTTTTTTTTTTTTTTTTTTTACCCAGAAGATCTTCATATATAAAGACAATTCTCACAGTCCACTGAAGTTCTCTTTTCTTACCAGGTCATTGATCATCTTGTCTAAGAGGATTGCCCACCTATGCTTGCCTTCAAATTTAAGAAAGTGCAGAATCAAACAAAATGCCAACAATCCAGAGTGGAGACACTATGGTGCCTTTTCCCAGTAGCCTGCAATTGCAGGGTTTTTATCTTTATTGGGTTCTACTAACTTGCAAATGAATCTGGTCTTTCCATACCAGTAGCTGTAAAGTTTGATGACATCATGTGCTGTTTGTGCAACTGATCTTTTTCTTAATGTAATTTAAAGTTTTGTTTTTATCTTGTTAAGTATTATCTTGTTTATTTGATTTCAGCAAGCTACAGATATACTATGAAATTTTCTGGGGATTCTGCCCTTGGTCTAGGAGGCTAGAAGGCAAAACTATCTTCACCAGCTTCATCTTCAAAGCAGGATATCTACTGCCTGAAGGTAGAGTCAGACTGGTCATACTCAGTGACTAATGAGGAACCAGAGAAAGAAATTTAACAACGGGTACTTGGTGTCTATTCTGGACATTCTTATGAAAGGAAGGGGTTAAATCCTCCATTTCCTTCTTCCGGTATTAACATATCTTTAGGTCAATACAACTTAGAAGTCACTGGATAAAGAACAGTAATTCATTGTTTCTACCTATATTAATTAAATTTAGATTTGTGTTTATTGGATCAGTTCTCACCAAGTAAAATCTGTCAGAATGCTTTCCAGGTTTGATTTCTGACTTCTGCAAATCTAACATTAGCCTATCATTGAGACTTTATTTTCAGTTGAAAAGGGGAAATATTTAAAAGTTTTTATCCATCTGGAAAACACTAATTCAAAAGGACACCTGTACGTGCATGTTCATTGCAGCTCTGTTTACAATTGCCAAAATTTGGAAACAAACCAAATGCCCCAAAACAGATGATTGGCTAAAAAAAAATGTGGTACATATACATGATGGAATACTACACATCAATCGAAGAGGACAAACACATATCATTCGCAGCAACATGGATGGAACTAGAAAGACTCATATTAGCAGAAATAAGCCAAAAAGAAAAAGAGAAATACAGGATGGTCTCATTTATATGATTATATAGGGGGAAACAAACAAACAAACAAACAAATAAGAAAAAATAAAAACAATGGGACTGAACCATGGAGTGAGAGAGGAGGAGGGGGAAGAAGGCAGAGGAGGTGAAGAGCACAAAAGATCAGGATGGTGAACAAATGTTAGTGAAGTGGGAAAGCCCCGGGGTACACAATAATGGAATAATGTAATATAAATATAAATATACATATATATGCAAATTAAAATTTTAATTAAATTTAAAAAAAAGAACAACTATCACAGAGATAATTGACATTCTCTGTGGATATCTCTTCTATCCTATTCCCCATTACACATTCCCAGAAATAATTAGTACACTAGATCTGATGTTTGCTATGCCAGTGGTATTTGAAACTTTTAAATCACACATCAGTAAATAATATATTATTTTGTATAGTTATAATTTCATAATTATGGTATTGCAATATGTATACCTATTTATGTAACTTGCTTTCTTCCCACAAAAAATTTTTTTTTAATTATTAAAAAAAAAAATCTCCTAACTAGGATATTGGAGACCATCCCCATTTGTTACTTCTATTATTGTATCCAAATTTCAAGTGGCCTTAAAGTTTTAAAACTTGAAATATTTGTCATATTGTTATCTTGTTGTATTCTAATTTGCTTACTGATATCTTGTTGTATCCTAATTTTCTTTTACTTATATGTTCTATGCCTGAAATAAATTTTATAGTTTAAAATAAAAAAATAATTTAAAAAATAGTGAATTCATGGGAGTAGATAAGAACATCTAAAAACTAAATTTGGTGGTAAAATCCTCTTAATGAAAAGGCACACATTTATTGAAGTTGGAAGATAATTTCTTTATAATTGCATAGTCCATTGATACTTGCATTATATAGAACATATAAAAATTTTTGAAATAGCCTCGTGATATTTTAATCAATTCTTTCTATGGCAGAAATACAATTATACATGAGTACAAGGATATCTCACAATTACATGGTCCTATTTGGTGGTGACAGATGAACAAAATGTGTCACTGTATTGTAGGAAAGATTTATTACAAAAGTAGTATGTCTTTGGTGTATAATTAGAAAATGTAACTATACCAAAAAAAAGTCACTAAGACATAACCTACTGGAGTAAAGCATTTTAGTATTTTTGAATATTCTTGAAAATCACATCCCTAAGTTTTACAAATTTAATTTTTCTCATAAACGCATATATGTAACAAATATATTCTTTGCAAAAGTGGAAATCAGGAAAATTATACAACCTGATTTTTTCTGTAGCATCAAAAACTTTCTATGTTGGTAAAACTATACATACATTATTATTTCTAATGGCTGAGTGGTGTGGTATAATACTAACTTATTAGACCAGTTTCTTAAGGATTTAATTTTTTTTCTATTTTTTTACGCATGTCTTTACATACACTCTGCATATCCAGGAAACTTAACCAATTTTATTGAAGATGAACAATGTATGAGAAGACCTGTTTCCTTATACCTTACTTATAATTAAAAGTAAATTACCCTTAATGATTAAAAAAATGTTTTTATCCATCTGACACATTTCTCCTATAATTGGGATTTCTGTGGAATTGATAAATGGCATCCAGGACCTTTATGAAATACTAAAAAAAAAAAAAAAAGTCAGGTGGTACTGAACCATGAACACAGTCATCTGACCCACTGGAGAAACTTCCTCAGCCTTTTGATGAGGTTATTTCATAGACTTATTTCTATCCAGTTCACATTTCTATTCTTATCCATGAAGCTGTTATTGAAAACTTTGATAACAAAATAATTTCTTGAAATTAAAAAGTTTCACAATATCAGCCATGTACATGGATAACACAAACCTTGTAACTCCAATCAGAAAAGAAACTGACATTTATTTTTCATACCTTCCAGTAAATCATAGTAGTTCCTTAATAACCTCCAAATTTCTTTCTAAATATTCATAATTTCTTTTGTAATCCTTTCTAGGGTTTGACAAGGATCAGAATTCCTTTCCTTTCCATGTAAAATTAGAAAATGTGCTCATTGCTATTCCTTTGGTGCCGGATTTTTCATGAGTATTCAAAGATAGCGTATATATGCAAGTTATTTCAATACCAAGGATTAATTTGGTTTATTCAACAAGTTCTGATTGAGTAACACCACTTACAAAGTACTACTTTATGTATCATCTTTCACCTGAGCTCAGAAATCAGAACTAATTGCTCCCTAGATTTGTCATCCAGATCCAGTTTTCTTTTCCAGATATTTGTTTAACATTTCTAGATTGAGGACCAGTTTCCTTGGTATAGAAAACAGAAAAACGAAGAGTATAAAATCTTGCCTTTCTTCATCATGTAACATAACACCATCTGTCTCAGTGCTGCGCCTACCCATTTCTTGTCCTCAATCCAAAAGAAACAGCTTTAAAGGCACTATTTTGCTGTCTTTAGAGTATTTTTTTGTTGTTGTTTATCAGATTCAGCCTCTTTGCTGCATTTTACCCACTGGCTCAAGCCAGACTTTTATCCTGGATTACTTCTTTCTTTTTCAGTCTTAATTATGTGTTCTTTTTAATGTAGTTCATTAGAGAATTGCCTCTGAAGCCTCAATGATTCCTACTGCTGCTGTACGCAACAACAAACACAGGTGGAACAGAATCATCCCGTCCAATTTTCTATTTTTAATGGAATTATTTGCAAATGTATAGTTTTCAGTTCATTTTTAAAAAAGCTGTGCTAGTGAAAACCACTTTGGTGGGGGGAGTCTTCAACATGAAAAGATGCACAGGTTTCTAGGGAAACTGCCTTCCCAAAGCATCAGGTGCAGAAGGACTGTGCCTAGGTCAATCTTGTACACTCCACCCCAGGAAAGTACTGAAATTTTGTTCTACAATTGCCATCAACTTACTCCCTCCCACCCACCTGAGAAGCTCCTTGCAGGTGTTGATGAAATTCAGATCAGCATTATCCTTAAATGTAGTTGAAATATAGCAAAGTGGCAGAGTGATTGGGTTTAAATTACCACTTACAAACATGTGACCCTGGGCCAGTCACCTCCTATCTCCCTACCACTTCTATCTCCTCCTGTGAAAATACCTGGCAATACCTGCCTAATAATGGGTTATAGAGACTAAATAAAATGGTGCACGTAAAGTGCTTAGTACAGTGTTCAACACATAGTAAATATTCAATAAACTATACTATGGTCATCACTATGCTGTCCTCCTAGCTCTGGTTCTACAGCTCCCAAGGGAGTATTTCCTGTTCACCTTTAAAATTCATCGAGAGTATAATCCCTAACTTACTTATATGTGCCTCGTCTTTATCTTGTAGTCACTTGAAATTAATAAAAATCTTCAATGTTATTCAGTTTTTGGTGCCATGTAAATGAAAAAGTCTGTGGTTGGATCATCAGTGCTAGCTTGGGAAAAGCCAGAGTCCTCTGTGCCTGAAATCCTTTCCAGGGCAGGGATGCGACTCCTACCTCTGTTAATCAGGATGCAGCTAGAATGGTGTAGCTAGCTAGGCAGCTGCTGGCTGTGACTTGGATGCCCGGTCACTCAGCCCTTACTGTGGAGCTTGTGTCCATCACTACTTATTTTTCGGCTGCGCCTCTGGCCTCACCTCACACTTTCCTGCAGATAAATGCAAGGATGCCACTTGCTCAGCTAAAATGAAGGAAGTAAGCAAAATTCAACACAAAACAACCTTTTTATTAATGTAATCATTTAAATTGACCCACTTTTTGCCTTTGTGAGATCTCAAAATTGCAAAGCAAATTTCGTCACTCCCTGCTGAAATGCTTCAATAACTCCCCACGAGCAGGTTCCAACCACCATGTAGTCTGCTAACATTTAGTCCCTCTTTTGTTAAGAGTGATCGGGATTTGTGGACGTTTTTCTTCTCAATGAATAGCAACAGAGAATAAATAATCTCTAAAGTCATGACTTTTAAACCATTTTCTCATGTTGGTAATGTCGAATGTTTCTCTGTGCTTTGCTGTGCAGGTGTTTCCAAATTGGGTCATGTTTTGCTGTCTCATTCACAACTACCTTGTTCTTTAAAATGTGATCCCCCACCTTCTTAGAATCTATGAGAAAGTTCTAATTTGCTGGTTGCTACAATGTTGTCAGTGCACTCAGTATCCTCACAGATGGCTTGGGCATGAAATGGGCATGAGTACCCACAACATATATAGCACTGTGTGGCTTTCCTGGCTAGCTGGGCTCCAGCTCCTACCCCTTGCTCTCTGCCTCCTGGTCAGCTCTTAGCTCCTCTGCTCACCCCCAGGCCTACTTCATTTAAATCCCTAGCCAGGTCTTCACTGCTCAGAGCTCTGGGTAGGTCTGCCTTTCACAGGCTCCTCACATGTGATACGGATACTCCAGAGAGCAGAAAGATAGGTCTGAACTGATTCAGTCTTTTCACAACCAGGTACGAGCTTGCTTGCAATTCCATTTTGAGAGTCAGAGGCTACAGCTGAAACACAAACATCCTAGTCCCATTTATAAAGCCATCTTTTGGTTTTGCTTGCTTTAAAGTACATATCTATGATAAACAAATCTCTTTTTGCTTTTCAGTTTTATTGAAATGGTACCAGAGTGTATGCCATCTCAGCAACTTGCTTATTTTAAATTCCATCTCATTTTTCTAGAAGGTATCCATGTTTTGTTACTTTTCACTCTGTGTACATAATATTCATTTTTACGTAGCATAGTTAACTCTGCCATAATTTATCCCCCTTCCTGTTAATGGATATTGGGATGGAGCAAGTGGTTTGTTGTTATGCTGCTCTCAACACACTTTTATATGTCCTCTGGCAGTGTCTCTGGGATGTACACTTAGGGATGCAATGCATGAGTAGCAAAGAAGGGAAACAGCTTCACGGCATAAGCCATACTGATTTCCAAGGCAACCTGATTGTTTATATTCCCACTAATGTTGAATAAGAGCTCTCCTGTTTGTCATCAAGTATGTAGTATTACCAGATTTTACAGGTTTTGATAACTTAATAGCTTGTTTCTCATTGTAATCCTCATTTGCACTTCTTAGTTCCTAATAAGGTATCTCTTCATGTTTGCCAACTACTATTCTTTGGTGAAATGTATAGTAGATGACATGCATGCCTATTTTTATTTTGACTCTCTTGCCTATTTCTTATTGGTTTGTAAAAGTTCTCTACATAGTTTGAAAAATTGATTTTTTGTTATATTTGTTGTAAATATATTTTCCAAATTAGTGACTTACCTTTTCATTCCCTTTACTGTGTCTGCTGACTACCAGCCTGAGGACGAAAAGAGTTCTCTTAATTTTTCAAGTTTCATTTTTCATGTTAAAATCTTTAATCGCTATGAACTTGATTTGTTTGTAGCATGTAAGGTAAGGCTCAATTTCATTTTATCTCATTTAGAAAATGAATTGTCCTACAGTCACTTATTCCCTATGATCTGCAGTGCGAATGCCAGTTTATATCAAGTTTTCTCATAGGTGAGATTATGTTTGGGTCTTTTGATGTCTATCAGTAAAGTATTAGAATTGATTCCATTAAGGCTATGTACCTTTTGTTTTAGATTTACTCAAAGGCATCTTATGTTTTTATAAAATAAAATAATAGTTGTCTTTGTTATTTCATTTCCTGTGGCTTGATGGTGCGGTTTGGAAATACGTTTGCTTTTATGTATCACCATGATATGGGCTTATGATCTTGAGTGATTTTTTTTATGCCTTATTTTTTTTTTACATTTTTAATGTGGAAAATTCTATTACTAAGGCAACAGTGAAAGTTTGTTTTTTCTTTTCTAAACTTAGTGTCATCTTTGCCTAGTTTCATTACACTGCCAAGGATCTCCAATACAATGTTAAATAGAAAAGCTAAATGCAGGCATTCTTCTTTTATTACTTATGTTAAAAGAAATGTTTCTACATCTGTGCCATTTAGCAAAGATGTTTGATGCAGGGTTTTAGAAATATCCTTCATTTTTAGAAGGTTCTATGCTGTACAATTATTTTCTGAAAGTTTTTTTTTTTAGACTATTTTGCTCCATGGAACTGCAGGCTCTCGTTGCCCAGGGTACCACTGACTCAAGCAATCCCCAGCCTCAGCTTCCCAGGTAGCTGGGATTACAGGTGCACCTCACCACACCCTGCTAGTTTTTGGGACTAGGTCTCACTATGCTGCCATGGGCAGGTGTTGAACCTGCAAACTCAAGCAATTCCTAGTCCTGCCCTCGCTCCATAGGCTGCGATTAAAGGCACGTGCCACCATGCCCAGCCCATTTTGTCAAGTAGCATTTTCATCTTTTATTGCAAAATCATATGGTTTTCCTTTTAAACTGGCTAATAAAATGATTGTTAAATCACCCTTAGGTTGCCAAAATTGAAAATTAATTAGATTAAAAGTTCATTATATCCTTTCATCTTTTTGAATATTTACTATATCTGCGGTTATGTCTGCCCTTTTTATTCCTAATTTATTTCTTCTTTTCAATTTAGAGGATTGTCTCTAGTACTTCATTAGTGTTTTTAGAAAATAGTATTTGCCTTGCTTGGACTTCTCTATTTTATCTTTATTTTCTATTTTATCTTTATTGTCTATTTTATTCTCTATTTTATGCTCATATATTTATCATCTTTACGTTACATTTTAATGTATCTTTTTCAGGGTAACATTGGTTTTACAACACTATATATTCTTTAGGTTTATTTTGGGTTTTCATTTTTTAAATTATATTTGACACTGAACACATTAATTTTCACTCCTTCTTTTCTAAAACAGTTATTTAAGCCACTCCTCAAGGCACCAATTTCACTGCATCCCATGATCTTTGGTTTACTGTTTTCATTTTTAGTATATTTAAATATTTCAGGTATTTAAAAAAAATACCTATTTGATTTTTTGAAGTGTAGTTTTCATTTCTGAATGCATAGTTAAAAATACCTTGGTTGTTGATTTCTAAGTACATTAGTGTGTACAAAATGGTCTGTATAATATAGATTCTCTCAGATTTACTTTATTTATTAATATTGCCAATATAAAACTAATATTGCCAATCATCATATGAACCATTGAAATATTTAGACTTATTTCTACCACCTTTCTTTGTGCTATCTTTCAATATTTTTTTCCTATGCATTTTTATTTTTATTTAAAATTGATTTGGGATTTTTGCTTGGTTAATTCTTTTTTTCTTTTTCCTGATTCCCTTAGGTGCATTTGGGGGATTTTCATTTACTTTTCTAGTTATTACCTTTAAAATTTACATAGGTATTTATACTACATTAGCAATGTTTAAGTTTAATCAATATCTCCTCCTTTTAAACAATAAAAGGAGCTTGGGACACTTGCCTCCTAGCACCCTTTTCTCAACATCTATTTTAGTTCAGTTCTTTTAGTTCAATCTTTAAAATAATACATATTACTTATGTTGATTATGTTTTTTATTTACTTCACATTTATTAACTTTTATACATCATTTTTTCTTGCATATTCCAAGGTCACCTTTTGGGTTTATTTATTTTCCTTAAAGTACATTCTAGGACTTTTTTTGCAGAGAGTTAAGTACTTTTTAACTGAATAATTCTGCATTGTATATTTGTTCTTGAAATACAAATTTTCTGGGTATACTGTTCTACTTTGAGAGTTATTTTCATTCAGTTATTTGAAACTATTATCCCCTGTCTTCTAATATTCATTATTACTGCTAAGAAAAGGGCTGTTAAAAAAGAAAGGAAAAAAAGAAAAGAAGAGGGCTGTTAATATAAATTTTGTCCCTTTTTAGATAAATTATCCTTCATCTTTTCCTACTTTTAAGATCACCTCATGAGCCTGGTGTCCTATATTTTCACTTACCTAATTTGAACTTATTTTTACTTTATCCTGATTTCAGTATTTTGAGTGCTATGCCTCTGTAGAGTCACGTTTCACCCATTTTGAAAAGGCCTATTTAAAAATGCCTTCTTGTAGTATCTTAGCTATTATTTCTTTAAACAATACCCAACATTAATAGTCTCTATTCTCTCTTTCTGGAAAACCAGTTGAACATATGTCAGATCTAGTTCTAGTTTCTGTGTCTAAGAACTGCTCTTTGATATTTTCTATCTCCTTTAATTTCTGTATTGTATTCTGGTTAATTTCTTCAGTTATACTTTCCAGTTTACTATTCCTCTCCCCTGCTGTGTCTAAATTGCGGTGTGATATGTTCATTGAGTTCTTAGTTTTAAGGAAAACACTTTTCATTTCTAATCTCTCTATTTGCTACATGATTTTTTAAAACTTCCTGATCATTTTCCCACTCAACCTGTCATCTGGAAAAATTTAAACCTAAAAGATTAAGCATGGTATTTACTTATATTTCTATAATCTCCCTTTATCTGTAATGGTTCTTTAGATCCACCCCCTTTAATGTCACTGACATTTGTCTGTTATTTTGCACATTTTTTTTAATTTTGGATTTATATCATTGTATCCTTGTAGTTAAATTCAAATTAATTAGTTCTGGCTCAAGTGATTATAAAGCTGTATCTTTCTTAGTACAACATAACAGGAAGCTCACCATGTTATGTTTGATTATGATTATGATTGAGTAAAATTAAGCTGGTGCTGCCTATTCACTTTTATAGTATCTTTTCTGCTTATTCATTTTTATATGAAATTTTTTGTTTTCTTTAAAATTAAATGTTTCACACATGGACATAGTATATTTTATATCTAATACTTGATATATAGTTGAATTTTTTTCCATTTAAATTTGTTGATTTTGTTGACTCTCATTTTGGTAGCTTTCTGTGTTTTGGTTGCTTTTAAAAATACTATTATTATAAGCTCAGAGTTTACTGACCCTAGTCTCTCTGAATCCTAAGAATTGAAACTTAAGACAGTTTCTTTCATAGAGGCTCTAAAATTGTTTTTATGGAACTAAACCTGTGACTTAATCTGGGAATTTCATGATTAACTTCCCTGCCTTTTCTTAGGTTAAACTAAAACTACTGATATTTATCCCCAAGCCAACCCTAGATTTCTGTTTTTGTGCTGACTTACTCTCTAGACTATGTGAGTTTCTTTATACCTTTTCTCTTCTTTGTTCTGAGAGATTTATCTCACTAGAGAGCAGAAATGTTTTAAAAATTATGCTTATTGCAGGGAAAGGGCTCTTATAATAATTAGTCCATCATTTTGCTGCTCCACACTTTTTATGAACTCCATTCTGTATCCTTGGCTGGAGCAACATTCAGTTATTTAGTTTTAAATATTTTTCCAGGTTAAATCATTATGACAGTGTTTTTCAAACCTGAGGATTACAAAATTAATTTTAAGGATCATAACAGCACTAAAGATGACATTGAATAAGTACCAATCTTTTATAGTTATAATTCAATAGTAATTAAATATAATTTTAATTATAATTAATTATATTTTAATTTTATAACATAATTATTATATTGATCTACAATTTAATTATAACTTAATACTATTAAATATTATTTCTTGAAATATTTAATTATACATTTCTATGTACTAACTTATGATATAAAATGTACTTCTGCTGCTTTCATGCTAATTTTTTTTAATATAAAGCTGCAAACATTCTAGGTTAGAGTCTCAAAGATCCTTGAATTCATACAATGGAAGGAACCCAAGCCTTCTTTAGACAGAGAATATCAGTCTTACTGCAGTGTTACTCCTAGTCTTGTTACTTCTGCAACTTGTGTTATGAGTAATGAACTCTTGCTCTGATACACTCAGTTTTACTGGTTACTTTTAGCACACACACATATTATATATATGTATATATAGCAAAAATATATATATAGTTAGGCCTTGAATTAAACACGGCTTAGCACAAATACTTTAGACACAGGAAGATAAGGACAAAAGAAATAGTTTATTAGGAAAGCTCAGCTGAGGGCTACCACTCAGCACGCCTGAATTGTTTACCAGTGAGTGTTTTTATATTGTCTTACAACTTAAGTTATACATTTGCATTTTTATTTTAAGTCAAACAAATGTAAAATATGGGGCACCTGTTAGAGATACACTTTAAGTTTACAACTAGGCTAACTATAAAGTTACTTAGAATAACATAAGGCTATACTAGGGGTTATTAATTTGTTTTTTTTGTTTTTGTTTGTTTGTTTGTTTTTTTGCGGAGGGAGGGAGTGTCCCATATGGAGGGAACTGCTTATCTCTTAAACTAAGGGAATGCTACACAAAATTTGTTTAATTTATTGTTTAGGCTTTTAACATTCAACATATATCAAACCAACCCAAGCTCAGCCATCAGCTTTAGAGCCGTTATCTCTGGTCATCCTCTATGAGACTAGAATTCTTCCCAACATTATTCCACTATGTTATAAAAGTTTTTGTGCTTCCAGTTTTATGGCCACCCTGTCTGTATTCAGATAACCAGGATCTAATAGGATCACAGGAGGGTCTCAGCCCTTCCCCTGCACTGCAGACCCTGAGGACACAGCACCCAGCTCCTGCTGTGGCTGACAAGCAGGTATAGCCTTCAAGTCACAGCCTTTCAGTAAGGGGAACAAATAATTATGAAAGATTACCTAAAGAATAACTATGCTATGAAATCTACCCCCAAATTACAGCAGGTTGTCAGAGAGGCAAACTTCAGAACCACAGTTTTGTTCTCACTGTTGAACTGCTTTGTTTTGTTCTTGTTTGTTTTGGTAACAGCATGAGACTACACTGAGGTCCTTACATGAACCACACATAGGAAACTCATAGTTGATATGTATTTATAGAAACTAGCTTAATTCTATTCTATGGAGTGTAGTCATAAATTAATGTGAATGAATGAATACAATTCAAGTAATCACTGACCATCCAGCTGTGTTTTATAATAGCAATAAAAAGGGGGAGAAGAACTTAATCCTTTGAAACACCTATTATATGCCAGACATTTTAAAAGCGCTTTACTACTTTACTATTACTATTTACTATTTCATGAAGTCTTTTCTTCATACGATCCCTGAGGTTGGTACTATTCACCGCTCTCTATGGATGAGAATTTTTTTGGCAGGGAGGTAATTATTGTATAATCATCACATTGTAGTTCAAAGTCAAGTGTGTCTGACTCCAGTTGAATTAGAGTCATGACAATTCGACTCAAGCACCTTGCTTTTTTTCACCAGCAATTTTGGAGTCTTTTCACTCCTGGCCATTCTCTATGAATGGCATAGGTTTTCAGACTTAGGAATGTCAGACTCTAATAACGGTGTTCTTTTCAGGACACTGTCATGTTACTTAGGAAATTATTATTCCTTCTGTTTTTCAGCAGCACTCCGGATGAAAACCACAGAGTAGAAGCCAAACTACTTCCCTCTTCCTGGAGAGGCCTTGTGCCTTCTCTTGTCATAGCATGTGCACATGCCGCCACCTGCTGGCAGTCCCCAATACCCGACCTTTGCAATTGCACATCCTTCTATCTTTGTGAATAAGTCCAGGGGTCCTTAAAAAAAAAAAAAAAAAAGGAAGACACTGGGAACAGACAACCAATAAGCAAATCTTTTCCAAAGTTTGTAGGGCTATGTGGGCCAAATAAACCACACGCACCATCTTTGGACACAAATCCTTTCTTTATTTGAAGTTGTTCTCTTTATCAGATCTCACCTGTCTATAGGTACTGAAAGAAAGCCCAGATTCTGTTATCCAGACTATCTTCATTTGAACCATGGTCTCTGGTTAAATCAGGGGATTCCATGGCCCCAATGCATAGCACAGACCAACCAACAAACCGGTACAGCAGGAAACAGTGAGGAGGAATCTAAGTGTCTGTCAGAGTTTGCCTTGACCTTCTCATAAAGAGTGGGCCTGGGGTTACCAGGTCACAGCAAATCCTGGTCCTTTACTCTGGGCAATCAGGACCACCCTGGGAATGCAAGAACATCCACCCATATCACACACACACACACACACACACACACACACACACACACACACACCCCAGAATATAATGACTTGTCATCTGGGGCGGATTGTTAGGTTTTTGCTTTTCTTTGTTTCCCTTTTCTTTGACAAACTGGGGAAAAACCCTTTGTGGAGGTGGGGGAGCTTATTTCTGACTGTTGGGAGAAAAGAAAGCAGGAATTGTTGTCACGACAATTAGGAGCTCATCAAAGCCTCATTTTGCTCATCAGCCATCATTGCCCTGCGTCCTGCACCCCCGCATGTTCCTCTAATTCAATGCCCGCCTAATGAATGACTCCTAGGAACAAAAGACCCTTTCAGACTGGCTCACATCATTACTGAAGAAGACTTGCATAACTGTCGCAGACTACTCATGTTTTCAGGCCTGTCTCTAAATTTGGTTATTCACAACCTTTATAGCTCAATATTATTGCCTAACTGTGATCATTTTCTAATTATCTTAATAATACCTATTAAATAATTCCCATTAAATCACTTGAACCAGAGCAGCACAGGCCAGCTCAAATAAAACTTAACCTAATAAGCATTGGTCATTCATTAAGCACCAGGGCAATCTCTTAAAGGGGCTGAATAGAATATTCAGCCACATAGGAATATTATTATTGCGTAAATGTTATTACAAGTTAGAGTGTATTAATTTTGATGCCTGCTTTGCAGAGCTTCCATTTGGTTTCCTTTGGGGCTACCCTCCATGACTTGACCCTTTTAATCTCTAGCCTCTTGTTGAGGTGCATCTGTCATTTATACAAGGACAGTCAAGGAGGAAAGGGTCCATAAACATAACAGGGGAATTAAATTATCATGGACATAAAGGGGATGAATGGGACTCATCTTCTGCTGGGTTAGCACACCTTTGCAAACACCCGAAGCTGTCTGGGTTTCTTTAGCTAACTTAAAATAGCCTTTCTTTACATTTCAGGGTGAGGGAGATTTTAAGAAGCTTCCAAAATAGGTTTCTAGCATCTAATTTCAAACAGTAATGGTTAGCATCAATTCTTTAAAAGCGTATGTCTGTAGATAGCTGATATTTCATGAAATACTATCAGGTGGAATTTACTGAATGCTTACCATGTAGTAGAAACTCTGGGAAACTCTTTGCATATCTTAGTTCTTTTAGAACTCTCCTTAGTTCTCAAAGTGACAACAATCCCCACATCAAGAATATAAAGAGACAGCATTCCTCTAAACTCTGGTAACATGGGGGTTATTTGCACCATCTTCAGAGGAAGAATCTGAGTAAAGTCATCTTTCCAGAAGCATGTAACCTAGAAGCCATGAACTAGAATGGGCACACAGAACTCTTGGAAGCCTCTTCACTTCTCAGCCTCTTCACTTCACTTCTCACTGAAATCAGCAGATTCCTTAAAGACAAGCACCCGAACCTTCTTGATTAGGAACATAACCGAACACCAAACAAGGGCAGTTCACTGTGTTCAAAAGCCCAAGAGCAGCTGCAAAGATAGGTGGTGACTCTCACTTCCAGGAGCAAGAAGCAGTTACCGTTTTTGTCTGAAGCCTACTTCTGAGGGAGCGATTTGGGTTATCTTTACAAGGAATTGAACCCGTCTTTTAGTAAGAACAGGAGCACATAATTACCATCTAACCCATGCCAGTCACTGTACTAGGGCTTTCACATACACTTTTCTCATCTCACATCCAAGAAGCAGGGATGATGGTCATTTTCACTTTGTAGGTAAGGAAACAGAGGGGTGAAGTCAGATGCCAACGTGGTCTCAGAGACATAGTCATCAGGCAGCTCCTCACTTGGATTACCAGACTTTGGAGTAGCTTTCACAATTTCACACTAAATTTGGGCCTGCCCTGCTAGCAACCTCACTCTCAAGTAACTGAACTTTTTTTTTTTTTTTTGAGACTCGGTCTCGCTATTTTTGCCTGTAGAACCACAGTCTCAAGCAATCCCCAGCCTCAGCTTCCCAGGTAGCTGGGATTACAGGTGTGTGCCAACACACCCCGCTATTTTTGGGGGACTAGGTCTCACTATGTTGCCCCGGGTGGGACCGAACCTCAATCCCTGGTTCCCGCCTTGGCTTCCTAGGCTGCCACTTACAGGCACATGCCACCGTGCCTGGCTAACTGAACTTTTAAAACAATTGAGTTTCTAACCTTTCACTGTGTTGTTTAATAAGTGACATGGTAGTTACATGATCACACGCAGAAATAAGTGTTTCAGAGTTTGGGTTTTCACTTTTCTACCCCAAATGCAGAAGGTTAAATACATCCGAAAACAGAAGGTCAAAGACATCAGAACACCAAAAAGGCAATTACCTCCCACAAACCCCCAAACTCTATGGAGTACTCCAATTCCCTGGTGTATGGTAACCATCCTGTTCATGATGCCAATTACAGTGCAAACTCACTAATCTGTGTTGGTTCTTTATTGGTTTGAGCAGTTAGATGCACAAGGCAAAGCAGGGCAGAACAGGGCCATGGCCAAATGAGCTAGCAAGCAGGGAGCCCCCAACAACATTCTCACTCTTTCCCTGCCCCTCCCCTTTCTCTCTTTGGTATTCTCCACTTTCATGCTCTATCTTATGGTCCCTCTAGTGTGCTCATCTCCGAGAGCAATGCCACCCTTTTATCCCCTCTTCCTAGGCCCAAGTATACCCACTCACACCTGCACACACCCACTGGGTCAGGCATACGATCATGAAGAAGGGGCAATACCGTAGGTGCTGGCTATACAGGCTCATGTTGGAAAAAGCCTGACACACTAGTTGACCCTACACCAGGCCACATCACTGATGGGTGGTCTCCAAATGTCATTTTCTTCGGATCATCCCTCACCTCAAGATCCTTATTTCTTAAGGCACTGCACATCTTTTCACATTTGACCTTTGCAAGTACTATTTCCGCTACCTGAACAATCTCTTACTGCTTCACTCCGAACCTCTGCTTCTTATTTCAGTAAGTCACTCCGTCCAGGTGATGAGTCTCACCACACCTGCTCCCAGGATCCATTAAGAGCCTCCTGGTTCTCTTCCCATTCCAACTCATGCTTCCCCTGATAGCAGCACTTGTCCTGGTTATGACTTGATCGTTTACATGTCAATATCCTTCAGTGGACTATAATTGTCTCAAAGGCAGGAGCTGCGTTTACTTATTAGAGACACAGGGAATTCATGTACAGTACAAAGCAGGTCCTTACCAGGTGAACCCTGTTTGGATCTATTGGCAGAATAGTTACCATTTATTTCTTTATCTTGTGTTAAAGCTTAAGCTCTCTATATAATTTCTTCTCTGATCTTTATATCAGCTCTATAAGGTCGGAGAGCACTACTATCCTCATTTTAAGGAAAAATCACAAGCTTGTACAGGTTTATCATGTGTACAGCCCAATGTCATGTAGCAAGTAGAGGAAGAAACCAACATTTTGGTTCCATGACTCCAAGTCATCAGAACATTGCCTACATGCGCAAATATAGCTTATTAATTCATCGTAATCCTTGAATTTCAAAAAGAACTTCCACCAGTAGAAGAAAGCTAGACCAAGTAGAAACTCAACTACAAGGTCCACAGGCTAGCCAGTACCCCTAAGAATTTCAAAATGAACTATGGGGGAGATTTTGAGAGTGAGGGCAGTTGTGGATTTAGCACCACAGGTTCATGCTAACAGATCATCAGGGAAACAGGAGGAGGCTGGGTCTCTCTATTTTTCCCTGATGATTTGCCCAACCAGCACTGTTCTCAGACCACAGATAGAGACCTGAGTCCCCTGCATTTGATCTGCTGGGAGGCTTACCTGCTTCTCCCCTCAGTGCCTTCTCCAGTCTCACGCCCTTGCTCTCGGAAGCCCTCTGCCGCTCCTCCACCTCCTCCAGCTGCCTCTGGATGGCCTGTAACACCAGGATAGCCTGTTACCTGGGGACTCTCAGTGCAGAGTCATATTGGGGGGCTGAACCTGTCACTTGCCTTCCGAGAGAAAGAAGCCTTTGTGATGTTACCTCCTTAATTGACAGGGTGCAGATCTCTGAATTCCCAAACAACTAGATCTTGGTATCTCCTGTCTATAGTCTGAAAATCTAAGGCATGTACTGTGTGTAAGCAGACCTCAGCACAGGCCCCAAGGTAGACCAGTCATCCAGGTATGCTCTCAGCCGAGGCTGCGGGCAAGGTGGGCAGAGCACCCCTGGACCCCTCAGAGGCCAGCCTCTGACTATGGTTGTAGCATAAAGACGGGAGTTGCAGCCACTTCTCAGAGTAGGACAGGGGCTCTGGGGCAAACACATAGCATGCTCACATTCCATATCCCTAGGAAGAGAGAGCAGATACCTCCCAAAAGTTGATTTCAAGCCCTGGGCCAGTTCTGGGGTTAGGTGTTCCTTTAAGGTTGTGCTGCTCTTTACCTCAGCTACAAATTGTCCTTATTCTATCATCAGTCCGTGAAATGAAGACCCACAGGCATTTGTTGCAAGGAGGTTATTAAGACAAGACATGTAGGATTTGAATTATTTAGGTACACCCCACACCCTCCCACATGCACCACATGCACATAAGGCCATGGTTGCAAGTGGGTTTGCATTAACACATTTTGCTACTAGCAACTTCTCTCTTGTGTATGTTAGGAAGGAGAAGTAGGAGAAAGCCTTTCTAAAATAGTTTTCTCACCCCCATTAATTTTCTCTGCTTTCACACACCATGCTACCAAAAGGCACCTCTCCTGACAGACCAGGGCTGTTGTGGGAGCTGGCAGCAACTTGGGCAGGTAGAATGTGTGTGTTCTTCCTCTTCTTCCTGTCTCCAGCGCTGTCTTACTTCCTTTTCTCCTTAACTCAGTATCTTTCTAAGTCTCCCATGGATGGAGGTTGGGAGTGGGGTAGAGGCTAACCGCCAAAGCACATCCAGTCTTGTGAGCAGACCTGAAAAGCAACTAGCTGTTCTTGTCTTAGCCCCAAATACAAAATCCCCAAAACATGGGAATTCTATCTAAAATGCTGAATTCTGTCGGGCACCATGGTGCGTGCCTGTAAGCAGCAGCCTAGGAAGCCATGGCGGGGACCAGGGCTCACAGTTCGAGTTCCGCCTGGGGCAACACAACGAGACCTAGTTCCAAAAAAATAGCTGGGCATGGTGGCGCGTGCCTGTAATCCCAGCTACCTGGGAAGCTGAGTTTGGGGATTGCTTGAGTCTGTGATACCCCGGGCAACGTGAGCCTGTGGTTCCATGGGCAAAAATAGCGAGACCTAGTCTCAAAAAAAAACAAAAACAAAAACAAAAAAGTTGAATTCTACCTATCACAACTTGTAATTCCATGTCCTCTTCTCCTCTGTCTCTCAAAACTATTTTATCTACAAAAATTCATCTCTTAAACAAATAGACAAGAAAAATTCAAAAGTGCCAACAGAGCTGAAGCATCTATGCAAGGAACAGGGAGGAAAGTAAAATGAGGGAAGGGGGTACAAGAGATAAAGATGGTTCACGGGTGATAAAGTGATGGGAGAACCTTGGAGTAGACAATGATGTTATATGTGTGTGTGTGTGCATGCGTGTGCAATCAAAAAAATGAATAAATATTTGAAAAATAATAAAATATTACAATTCTCTGGAAAAAAATCATCTCTTGCTGGCATGATGAAGAACTGCTACAGGAAGGGCAACAAATGACTATAGTACTAATTACTGTCAATTCTGGTTAGCGGTCACTGTGGCCTAAAATGTGTGTCTGCCCCAACCCCATTCCTATGTTGAAGCCCTAAGCCTCAATGTGACTATATTTAGAGATTGGGCCTTCAAAGAAGTAAGGCAAAATGAGGTCATACGTAATTAAAGGAAAATGAGCTCCTAATGCCACAAGACGGATGTCCTTATAAGAAGAGAAATACACAGAGCCACCTCTTTCTGTGCACATAAAAAAATAGACCAGGTGAGAGCAAGACAGTAGCGGCCTCTAAGCTAGAAAGTTAGGCCTCATTAGAAACCCACCCTAAAGACACCTTGATTTTGGACTTCCAGCTTCGAGAACCATGAGAAAAAAACATTTCTATAGTTACGGTCATGTGGTCTGTGGCTTGCTACTGTGGCAGCTTGAGCTGGCTAATACAATTGACATTCTTTAGAAACTAAGGAGAATGTCCAGCGCCAGGAAGGCTGCTCCAGGTGTTAGGAGATGAAGATTCAAAGCCAGTGTGATCCTTGGTAGTCTCCACCTACCCAGGAGCAAAAATAGGAGGGGAAATTGCTGAGTTAGCCAATCTATATCCTAAAGGCTTATCTTGCTCTTGGAAAAAAGAGTTAGCATGTGTCATAGAAACCTTTTTCAGAGGCTGCAAGTGGACAGAGGGGGTTTCTGGGAATTTTTCCTGTCTATTAGGTGAACAGGGTGGCTCCTGCGTCAGTCACTATGGTGGGTGAAGAAGGAGTAGCAGGAAATTTTGCTGTGTTCTCACCTGACCTATTTTCTGTGGGCACAGAATGAGAGCAAGAGTGAGAACA
>PVHY01006096.1:0-12449 GCA_004024945.1 Uropsilus gracilis
GTGGGGAGTTAAGGGGTGGGGGAGGTGGGGAGTGGGGGGATGGGGGTGGACTCGTGCTGCACGTGTGAATAGCAGATCACATGGGGGACACTGGGTCATTTTGTGCCCGACCCACCAGAGCATTTGAGTCTGCTAGAAGTAAAAGCCAGCAGGATCTTTAGAGAAGCTCTTTGTACCGATGAGGAATTACTCTTCCTCTTTAAATTAGCCGATCTGCTGTTCGAGACAGTACAGATCAATAAGAGGGATCATCTCTTACAGAGATGTGCAAAGTTATTCATCTAAAGTTATTCACCTAAAGCCAAATCCAGGACGACCTAGTTATCAGGAATCATGAGTAAAGTTTGCTACACCAGCCAAAGGCAAGGTTCCAGCCTAATCACAGATATTTCTCCACCAGCAACCACAAAAACTAAATAAAGTAGGAGTCCATCAAGCTTGTACACAACGAAAGGAAAGATCGGAAAATGAAAAAGACACTCTGGTATGGGGAAAATATTTGTAAACCAGATATTTGATAAGGAATAATGATCAAATATTTTTATAATTATTGAGTTTATCTATTAATTTATATTAATATATATTAATTTATTTATATAATAATTATTATCAAATAATTATCAAAGAGAATGCAAAGAATCCATGCATTCAATAGCAAATAAGTAATCTAATTTTTTAAAGTGGCCAAAATTTTTGGCCATTTTTGACAAATTTGAAATTTTGACAAAAATATCAGGAGACTTTTTTTGGGCACAGATACATGAAAGGAGGTCAGCATCACTAATCACCAGGATGCCATGAAGCTCGCAAATCAGAGGGAGACAATGACTGTGTGATCTTAGTAAGACAAGGATTCTAACAAACACAAAACAAAACTGTCCCAAAAGATCAAACATTTTTTTAAAAATCCGATTTGTGAGTACCAGAGGTGGGTGAGTGGTAGAGTTGATGAAAGTGGAAAGGTAAAGTACTAGGTGTACAAGGTGTGATAACAGGCCATACACTACCATTTGGTGTCTACAAAAACCAGAGAGTGACCTCTCAGAGTTTTCTTGTATCATTTCAAAACCAATGGAAGATAGTATGGCTACTGCGATAGCAACATTTTATTGTCAATAATCACTTTTTCCTAAGACAACTCGATTTCCTTGAGAAGAATTTTGTTGAAACAATGCCAGTAAACATGAGTAAGATATCCTTTAATATGGTGAAGAAAAAGCAAGTAAGTTAGATTATCAGTTCAGTTCACAGCACTGTGGTGCGAGGGATGGGGGAGCTTGACAACTAGACATGCTGTGCTAATCCTTCCAGTGGATGTGCAAGACAGAGCATTAGGCTTGTACAGTGTCAAACACATAGTAACATATCTTAACAGAACTGATGAGCTCTGAAAAATTACGTCTTTCAAGAATACATAACACCACCGAATTCCTTATGTTCCCAATGATGGCAGAGGAAAGACATCAGGATACAAAATCATATGTATCTGGTAAGATTTCAAATGCTTGTCTTTGTTGCCCCCATGGGTGTCAAGACAGGTACTGAGAATGACAACACACCTGTTGATACCACTATCACTGATAGTCATTTTAATCTTGAACAGAAGTGTTGTTTTTCACTCAATATCAAGCTTCATGTCATGCCACATTTATGCCATGTAATTTCACAGGGACATAAATCAGGGGTTGGCACACCACAGCTCAGGGCTCAAAGGCAGTCCGCCATCTGTCTTTGTAAATAAAGCAGTTTTGGAACCCAGCCAGGCTCCCTGGTTTGCATATTGTCTGTAGCTGTTCTCCACCACAATGAGAGTTGAGAAATAGTGACAGAGGCCATATGGCTGTACAAGCCAAAACATTTACCATGCAACCCTTAAAAGATTCTTGGTCAATGTCTGATATAAATTTAAATCAATGATTCTCAACAGGGGTGAGTTCACCCCCGTGGGAGCCATTTGTCAATGTCTGGACATATTTTTGGTTTGTACCATTGTAAATGTTGATACCACTGGCATCTAGTGGACAGAGATCAGTGATGCTGTTATCCATCCTATGGTACACAGGCAGCTCCCCAAATGAAAGAAGTTTCCAGAATGTCTACAGTGCTGAGTCTGAGGGTCTCTGATAGAAACAAGTCCTGGCACTCTTCCAGATTCAGCTCCCCCATCCTTTGTACCACATTTCAGCCGTGAGCTGAACTGTTCATCTTTATTGACAACAATCTAACTTATTTGCTTTTTCTTCACCATATTAAGGGATATTTTGCTCATGTTTACTGGCGCTATTTCAGCAAAATTCTTCTTTCTGAGAAAATCAAGTTGTCTTAGGGACAAGTGATTACACACAATAAATGTTGCTGTTGTAATAACCATACTATCTTCTGTTTGTTTTGACGAGGTAGAGGAAAGAATGATTAAAAAACATCAAGAGCTCTTTGGGTATGTTTTAGATGTCATCTTGTTCTGATGGAAGCTGAACACATATTTTTGAAAGAAAAGGCAAAATGAAATAACCACCAAGTTACCTATGAAAAAGCAGCCATAATCTTAGTGTAGGGTGGAAGGATGGAAGGGTAGAAGGGTGGAAGGGTTAGTCAAGGTGACTCTGGACTGATATGTGCTAAACCTGAAAGAGACAACCAATTCTGCTGAGTCCATCTACTTCGATTTGCTTCTTATGGACTCTTCCTTACTTCACATGAAATGCATGTGTCTGCATTTCAGTGTCACTCTCAATGAGCTGGCCAGTCCCCTGGGAGACTGAATGAATGCATATTTCTGAAGCAACTACAACTGAAGTAACATTTCATTCACTACCACCCACCACCCTAGGGGTTAAGTTGAGTTAGATAGAGAAGGTCAGTGGCACAGCCACCAAGGTCCCAGCTCTTCTGGAAAATCACAGCACAACATGAACACCTCATCCCCTGTAAATTGGAGATCATGAAAAAATATGCTTATGAGGTTGTTTGAATAATAATGAGCTCATCTACATATACCAGAGATGTTTCCTCATCAACTGTGTCCTATTAGCTACCATTTATTAGATTCCCACAGAATGCTTCGAACGCTTGTGCGACAGGTAGCTCTTATTAGCTCTAAGTACAAATGGCGGACGTCGAACCTCAGAGTTGGAGCACTTTGCCAGAGCTCACACAGCTAATGAAAGATGAGGTAAACCCAGTCCCCCACCCTCTGTTTCACCCCAAGACAAGAAAGGCTCACACGCTTGTTTCCACAGCCCCACAGATGTGCACCACAGGCTGCTAAGGAATCTCCATCCTGTCCACACCCCCTCTTGCAGAGGCCCTGTTAGAGACAAAATGGCGGCAGGGTGCAGGGTGATTCAGATCTAGTGTGGCAGTTCTTATGTTCTTAGCGTCTGCCCTGCAATGGCATGATTTCATTCTTCGTGTCTTGCCCTCATTTCAAAGGCTCCCAAGGTCTCCATTTTCAGGTTACAAAAACAGTCCTAAAAACCAACTTCTGCCACAATCGCGAGTAATTGAGCAAATTATGCTCCCTAATCACCCATCTTTCTTTGCATCTCACCCGTCAAACCCCTTCTCCTGATGTGCTCCGGGGACCCGCAGCTTTCCAGCCTCTTCTCTGGTGTCATTCTAATTGGCACTAATAGCTTGACTAAAACGCAGGCATCAAAAACACCCCAACAATCAGTTTATCCTTTGCCCTGAGTACTGGCTCCTCCGTCAAGTTCAGGCATTACTAATCCACCAGTGCTTAGTCCAGACAGCTTATTTTGTCTGCACCTTTTCTTCCTCCACTAAGAATTAAAATGACGACCATCTGCTTTCATTAGTGTGGCCCTTCCCCTCCTTGACCCATAAACCTACCATGTGGGCTCTGTGTGTGTGTGTGTGTGTGTGTGTGTGTGTGTGTGTGTCTCCCCAGGCTCTCAGCGGCTGTGTTCCAAGGAGTGACCCCAGGGTTGGAGGCATTCCCTCCTCCACAGCTGGCTCTTTCTTCCTCACACCTGGGCTGTGAAAAGCCAGACACCTTTGCCGAGCCTTCAACTTCATCACCTTTGTTTCTGGATGGGGGTGAAAGATCAGACAGGTGAGAAGAGCGAGGTCACAGCCAGGGCTGTCAGGACCGGCGGAGTGAGGCTTAAGAGGATTGTTTTGGGCTCTGCCTGCCAAACTAATCCTCCCAAAGTCATGCCCCACAAAGAAAGGTCTCCTTCTGGAAGGAAGGACCGCCTCGGCCAGCTGAACGATATTTATGACTTTATTCTTCTTTCTCACAGAGGCGTTAGCCTGCTCCCATCTCAGGGGCCATCTCTGTTTCCTCCCTGCAGCTTCAGAGCAGATCCAGCCCTTTGTCAAAATAACTGCATCTTTTCACGTGCACACCAACACCCCAGGACCCCTCACATTCTTCCTGAAAATAACCCAGGGCTGGTGAAGTCGGAAGCTGATTTTGTCCCCTGACTATTGCTGCTTGTAGCTACATTTAGGGAGCAACTGTGTTTTGACTTCCAACAGGTAAACCATCACCTCTGTAAGGATGCCTGGTATCCGTGGACCAGGAGGGCAAAGAGGACCTGGGACTGAGCTGGCACCAGCTGGCAGCACCAACAAGCATGGCTGTGATTTTTCTGAGGTTCTTAGAGAAGGAAAACTGGTCAGAGGAAGATGGGGAGGTGTTCAGTGAAACGAAAATGATGAATAGAGATTCCTCCGCCCCCATCTATCCCAGTGAACCCCGAGAAAGAGAAACAGCCAAGAAGGTCCTGGGACTTTATTCTCAGAGGGACTGGATGCTCCCTACACCTCACCACTGCCTTGGATGGCCTGCAGGTGAGTCTGGACGGGGTCGCCTGTGTCAGAAGCATAGCATCACCCTCCAAACAGCTGCTGAGAGCTAACAAAATCGCAGAAGACCATTGCTCTTATTTGTCACAGTGGCTTAACAACAGTGCCCTTGTAACCATCCTCATGACAAGGCTCTGGTACACTGAACCATGGAGGAGCTGAAGAGCACCGCTAGCCTGTGGGTGTTGGGGGAGGTGTGGCCCTTTGCAGATGAACCTGAACGCCGAACTTGCCAACCTCCCGCCTCTGAAAATGTATCAGACAGAGAAATGAATCAGATCGCTGCATCGTGCCTTGAGAGCGGTTTTTATAGTTTTCTCATCCTCTGCCGCCCTTTCTGCTGTCACTTTCAGCCCCACTCCTGCCAGCAAGAGCTTCTCGGCATGAACTTTCATCGAACAGCATTGATTGGAGGTGGCGTTAGGCTGACGTGGGTAGATGGATGTTGTTATGCTTCCACTCACCACTCAGCTAGAATAGATTGGAACAGAGCAGTAGAGACATTTACCCAACAAGCTTGGTGAAATTCAGCCTAACTAGAACTAGCTCATGAGTCATTCCTCACCCCTTTCTTGAGAATAACATCCTTCCGTCACCACTCACACATGCTCAGGCACACGCAACTTCCCTGGGAGACAGGCATAGAGTGTGCACATACATGTATTTGCACATCCACATGGACTCACATGCACACATCAACACTCTCAGGCTAGAGAGTTGGAGAAGGAGAAGGAATACAACCCAATATGGGAACAATGTCAGCCACTTTTGAATGGTGGTGGCCGGTGGGGCAGGGTGTCAACGCTGCTGTCAGCCCGTGACCGTAGCCACCACTCCCCCCTCTGCGGTGTGCCACATGCACCCCAGAAGTGCCCCTCACCTTCAGCTTAGAATGCAGCGGACAGCTCTGAGTGACCGTTGTCCAGTGGTCATGCCATGGGTTCAAACAGGTGTGGCTCAGCGGCCACCTCGAGGGGCGCCCTCGGATGTGGGGGCCCAGCCCCGGTGGATGACAGACCTCTGGCTCACTCACTGCAGCTCTGGACACAAGAAGGGATGAACACTTGGTGCGGAACGTGGAAGCAGGTAGAGAGATGGAGCTTCAGCTCAGAGGAACACCTCCTGTCTCTCTCGGCCCCTCTGGCACATGAGAGGGTGGGCAACAGCACGTCTCTCACTTGTCACCTAGCTTCCTGACCTCTTTGGGATGTCCCAAGAGACACAGGACCATTGCCCCCACAGGTAAATCCTCCTGTTATCGTGCATCCCCACATCCTCCCTGCTGCATGTCACGTACGCTTTGCTGCTTCCTCATGACATCATTACCCCAACATTTCCTTACTGGGGTCTATAAGGGGCTTCATTACAGTGGGACCTGGACATGCTTCCCAGGACCCCGTGCTGCAGGCTGGCCTCACAGATCGCAGTCCATCTCTTCCATCTCAATTTCTTCTTCATTCCACACGTGACTCCTAACAACTTGGTAACGTCTCCGACTTCTCCAGCTTTTCGCACGTGCAGAGGACTTTACAGTCATCCATCCCCGAGCATTTCAGTCTTAGAAGCGAGTCAGGAAAAAGAACTTCCAAATGCAAAGAACCATTGCAAGAGCTGGTCAGTTCTTCAGGGAACAGCTTCTGCCTATTAAGCACCCCAAGGGATCTGAGCCCAGCGCCCAGACCACTGAGCAGACGCACTGCCCAGGGTGGGCTTGTCTGGAACCTGCACGTCCTACGAGCCGGCGGGACAACCTGGCAGGGCGCTCGGCTCCATCGCCTGTCCCCAGGCAACCTGCGCCATCCCTCACCCTGGCGTTAGCGTCCAGAGCAGTGGGAGAACGGGCGTCCTTTGAAGGCTACCAGAAGGTGGGCGGTAGCCTGCAACTTACTAGCGAGCTCCCCTTGAAACCAGGAGAGGAGGGCGAGCAGGAGCACGCGGGGAGGGTAGAGCTGTGCGAGCACGTGGGGCAGGGTCTGGTCAGCCTGATGCCAAGGACGACCTGAGGAGTCAACTGCAATGCCATGTCCTGAGATAGGAGATGGGGCTTTCCACCGCTGCATCAGCCAGTCTCCCTTCACGGAGGGTGAGAGGGGCTGGGTCTCCAGGTTCCCCGGCTCAGTGTCAGACGCCCTCGGTGGGGCGGCTTCATTCACTGAAGCCTGTTTCCCGGGAAGGTGGAGAACAAGGTGATGGCTGAGGCAGCTACAGAATGTGGAGGAAGAGTTGACTAACGGACTTGGCCAAAGGAACCCTGGGGAAGCTGGTGTGGGGGGAGGGGGTTCTATTTCACCTGGTGGGTGGGAATTCCGGGATACCTGGTTGAGGGGGGTCTTAGGGTACCTGACGGGGGATCGTAGAGTACCTGGTAGAACACCAACAGCATCTATTGCCATCCACCGTGTGCATCATTCAGCTGGATCTAGTTCCTATATGTGGGTCATTTCACTGTGCTGGAGGGACTGTGGACTTGGCTGGTGACCACATCTGGTGGTTTGTTCCCTTGTCCCCCTCCGCACCCGCCCCCAACACACAGGCAATGAGTCCACTCCCCCCTCCCTCCCATCAGCATCTACCGGAACAGAGCAGTTGACTTTATTTGGAAAAAAGTATAGATATAGATATAGTTATAGATATAGATATAGATATTTTTTGAGACTAGATCTCACTATTTTTGCCCGTGGAACCGCAGGCTCTCATTTCCCAGGGTACCACAGACTCAAGCGATCCCCAGCCTCAGCTTCCCAGGTAGCTGGGATGACAGGCGCACACCACCACACCCAGCTATTTTTTTGGAACTAGGTCTTGCTACAGGCCCCTGGCGGGACTCAAACCATGATCCCCAGTCCCAGCCGCACTCCATAGGCTGTTGCTTACAGGCACGCGCCATCACGCCCAGCTAATTTTTTGGAACTAGGTCTTGCTACGGGCCCCAGGCGGGACGCGAACCACAATCCCTAGCCCTGGCCGCTTCCTAGGCTGAAGCTTACAGGCACGAGCCACCGTGCCCGGCCCTGTTTGTTTGTTTTATTGGAACACAGTATATATTTCATTCATCAGCTATCATCAAGCTGAAGATCTCCCTGTGTGGTCATCCTGGATGGGGGGGCCTGAACCCCATTTGGAGCAGAAAAGGAGACAGAGACACGGAAGGGGAAGCTCTGTGAAGACAGGTGGAAGCTGTCTTGCCTGCCGCTGGCTGGGTGTGGGCTGTGTCCCCACAGCTGCGAGAGGAAACCCCATACACCTCTGCTGTTTCCAGCAACCCTGCTTGGGGTCATTTTATTGAAACCAAGGACCAATGGACTCACAAGAGGACACCAGGTATTAGCACAAATGAAACACAAGGCAGAACCTCCCAGCAGCATCCGAGTTGCAGAAAAACAGAGGTTGCTGCGTATGAGCTCCTGTGGCGGTGCGTGTCTGCTGTGCAGTCAGACGGAGCGTGGCCATGTGTGAGTCCACACACCGTCCCGACCAGGTACACCCAGACCTGGCCTCTGCAGAAGCACCTCCATGCTGGAGCAGTGGTGATGCCCTGCTCTGAGCAGCGCTGACAGATGCTATGTCCTGCCTGGTTAAAGACACCCCTGACCACACAAACCTGGTCCTGGAGAGTCTGGGTGCCTCTCGGACACTATCTAAACCAGAATAGGTTGCAGTATTTTTGCTCTAGCCTTTCCAAAAATGAAAATGTTACCCTAGTGCATGAGCGACGCAAGCAAAAATACTTCAAAGCCAGCACATCCATGGTACCCAGTCCGGCCTTGGCACGCTAGTCTTCTGGAGATGAGAGATTGGGGTTGAAGGGATTTTTGCAAAGTTCAAGGGAAGAAAGGGTTTCTCCAGGATGCCATTCCTGCCCCCCGCCTCCCGCCCCACCAAACAGCGTCAGCCTTGCCCTCTTTCCAAAGTGCTAGAGATTATTTAGGTAAACTCAGTTATTGGCAGTAATGAAGGTCTCAATTCAAAAGCCTCTTTCGGGTAAAGTGATCCAGAGTGAGAAGTGTTAGATTTGATTTCTTCTTGCTGTAAAATCCAGATTTTGCATGGCTATGAGGTTCCTTTTGCAGGAAGCCTGGCAGGGCCAGGATTTAAGTCCAGCACAACCATGCCTAATGCCATATCCTGCCATTGCTCAGCCCCTCCCAACTCGCCTTTACCCTCTGCCTTTTTCTGACAAATTGAAGGATCCTTCTCACCTCAGGATTCTGAGTCTCTTACTTCTGCTGTCCGATGGGGCCAGAGCAACTAGCGCACTTTTATTTTATTTTAATTTGTGTTTACCAAAGCTGTATCATGCACTCTACCAGGCCTGGCTCCTTGGGACTCTTTCCAGAAAATTAAAAACATAAATTAAGTATAAATGGCCAAAGCCGCAGAACAAGCAGGGCCTTCTTAACGTCCACAGAGAAGACTTCTATTACCACCACTCGCTGCAGACAAGAGGGAAGTTACCTGTAATTCTTGTTCTCATGAAGGTGTGTTTTTTATAATAGGTCCCCATTCACCGCCCCGCCTTCCCCAAGGAGTTCTTAGCTGCTTGGTTTCTTTGGCCGCAGAAAAACTGACAGTGAGGTTTGAGTACATTCCTACGACCCCTGGGGGGGATAGATTGCAGTGCTAACAAGAGTTTAGGCTCTGTTTCTGGAGTTTAATTTTGCCTTGAGCCGTATGTTAAAAATTGGTCCTCTGCATAAGCCTGGCTCTCCACGTAGGGGACAGCGTGCATCTAGAGATGCATCTCTTTATTAACAGACACCCCAAACCCTGTCTTGAAGCAATTACAATAAGACGTGTGGCAGGAATAAGGACACCTTTTCAGATCTAAGCCTTCCTCTGGCTTCACGTTGAACCCAAACCAGGCAGGCTGGTATTCATAAGGCTCATCTCCCTTCCCAAGACTGAAACGTCTTGGTGCAGAGTGACGATTCCTTCTGCCCAGCTCAGTCTCGCCTCTTGATGAATAGTGACTGCCTGTGGAAGAGGAGCCAGGCCAGGTGTCTACCCAGCAGGGGATGGTAGTTTGGTGATTGATTGATGATGTCTGCTGGGTGAAGGAGGAGGTGGCAAGTCTTGAGCCCGACTCTTGCCTCCTGCCGAGGACTGTGTTTTATTCATCTCTGCAGCCCTGTGCCTAGCATGGTGCCTGGCATGGAAAGGAGCTCCATAAATATCGGTTGTGCTGAATTGAGTGAAACTTTCCATCCAGCTTCTGCTTTCTCTGAGTCAGGAGGAATGGTAGCAGCAAGGTCACCATCTGCTGGTGGATTGGAAGCACCATTAGAAGCAATGATGAGAAGACACAGCTCCCAGAGCAGCGCCATGATGGAGCAGTAGGTCTTGTGACCGTTGCCTGGCTCTGTTCCTCTACCAAGGACCAGGTTCCTCCATTGTAGGAGACTTTCATGGCGCCATGCTCTGCTGCTCTGTAACTGTGAGTTGTTGAATCACAATCTCCAGTTCCTGGACTCCAGGCAGTAACTGCTGGGACAACTGTCTCAGCACCCAAACACAGCTTTGCCTTGCTCCATTAACCACCGATAACCAGAAGGAAGCTGCTTCTGTGATCTGTCCTCTGACTTTACCCCTTACACTCGTGACCGCACTTCTGAACTTAGGACAGCCTTGACCCTGTGTTTACAGCTGTTTAGCTAAAGCACCCAACTCATGATTCCACATAACAGCATTTTGCTCACCTGTGTCTTCTCACCCCTTTTACCCTCAAGCTCCCCTGACTTATCATCTCCTGCACCCCATCTTCTCTGTGTGACATGCTCCTCCACATCAGATGCAGCAGTGGAATGAATTCCAAACTTGCAGTTGGTAAGAATCAACTGAGTCTTAAAATAGACTGAAGTCTTATTTCAATTGTTTAGTGCCTGAGTTACCCCAGACAAATGATTGACCTGTTTATGGCGAGACTGCCTCTTGGGCATGGGGGTTAGGTTAAAAATGGGGAGGAGGAGACATCAATGGATGATGGTAGACCATGGCCCTTGGTGGTGGGAGAGCTACAGGGATCACACCTCAGGGGGAGGAGACCCTGCCCTGGCAAGATGTTGGCAGGACGTCACACCTGGTGCATCTACAGAAAAATTTAAAAAGTTAACATCAATATAAAAGAAAGAAAGCTTGGGCATGGTGGTGCACGCCTTTAATCCCAGCCTAGGAAGGGAGGCCGAGACTAGGAACTGCTTGAGTCTGCAGGTTCGAGACCCACCTGGGGCAACATAGTGAGACCTAGTCTCAAAAAATAGCTGGGTGTGGTGGCGCACAGCTGTCATCCCAGCTACCTGGGCAGCTAAGGTTGGGGATTGCTTGAGTGGTACCCCAGGCGTTGTGAGGCTGTGGTTCCCCAGGCAACAGAGCAAGGCCTATTCTCAAAATAAAATAAATAAAAATAAAAGGAAGAAAGGTACATAAGATGTCAAACAGCAATAATGCACCGAAGGCTGCCAAGAGCATGGACCTATGGCTATTGCCCACTGTCGAATAGAAATACAGTTATGCCATCTGCTATCATCTCCTCCCCAAATCTGCATGCACTTGAATCAAGGGAGGAGATGGGCTCTCACAAGGCAAACCAGGAGTGTAGGGCCAGACCTCCAGGTGCTCATAGCAAAAATGCCAGAAACAGGTGGAGACCGCGTTTATGCACCAGGGCTGACCTGTCGAAGCCAAGCCTGAATCTCCAGCGAAAGAGCTATTTTGTCATGCTTGACTGATGGAAGAAAATGGTCACTCAAGGGATAGTTGAACAGTGTTCATCTAGCGCCTTCACTGGAGATCTTTCTCTTTCCCTCGGCTCGCTCCGTCCTCACCGGGGCCACCACTTTGCACATGAGGCTGTTGGAAAGAAGGAGTGTGTCGCCCTCCCTGCCAGCTTCCCTGCGGCCTGGGTGTGGTGTCGCTGGTGCCACTCCCATGGAGCTCGTCCTGTCCCACGTGGAGAGCCTGAGGACCTTTCTCAGACGCCCTGGTCCCCGGGGAGCTTGGCCAGGCTCGGGGGCCCACAGGGCACACCTGAACAAGCAAGCATGGGAGAAGGAGAAGGCCGCTCGCCACCCCGGTGTGAAGTGCCCATGGGAGAAAAGCAACAAACATGTCTGCGTGAAGACATGAGCTCTGTTCTCCCTGCCCCAGCAACACTGGCCTTTTCCAAGAGGTTCCCATCACCCAGCACTTGGGTTTCTCAGCAGCTCCTCGGACAGGTGTGTGACGAGAGCTGGCTTCGGAAAGAACAGGGCCTGCAGTGGCAGCCAGCCTCCCTGCAGGGGAGATCGCAGGCCAGGTCTGGTCCTCCGAGAACTGCCCAGTCTCCTCCTCCTCCCTGGGAGTGGACACACTCGGAATGGCCTGGCCCTGCCTCGTGGTTTTAAATGGGGGGAGGGGGGTTGGTAGGAGGCTGCTGGGATTATTGAGAACAGAGCAGGTGAGCTGCGCTTCAGATCACTTGGTGGACGAAGAAAATACTCAGCATCTCAAATTCTACTGGCTCCGTCTCCCTCGCTAGGCCACCCTGCACCTTGCCCTTGTTTTCAGCTCTGCCTCTTACTTTATTAACCTTTTTATAGGTGTTTATTATTGTTCGATCTTTCAGATTTTATTTTTAGTCA